>APFE031274873.1:5856-86180 GCA_000404065.3 Pinus taeda | reverse complement strand
GATCATGATCACGAATAGGTGGGAGGCCTTTGGGAGTCTCAAATATCTTGGAATGATTGTCCAAGACTTTTTGGAGATATGGAGAAATATATGATTCCAATGTGAGAACCTCTAGCGAACATAATTGTGCAATTATGCCTCGTTGTTCTTTCTTTATAAGATTTTTCATGTTGTTAGAGCTGATTATCTTTCCCGGTTTCCCTGTGATACCCCTTAATTCAACTTCCTTTCCTTCCGAAACAAATTTCAATAAAAGTTCTTGAAAATTAAAATTTATTGTACCCAAAGATTGTAGCCATTGGACTCCTAGTACAACACCAACACCACCTATTGGAATGGAAAGCATTGGAATATTCAACACATATTCTCCCATGGATAGCTTGATATTATGGCACTTTCCAGATAAATTTATGGTTCCTCCATTTGCAACCATCACTTGACACTCTGGTGCTGGATATAGGAAGAAATTCAATTCCTTGGTTATCTTACAATGAATAAAATTATGGGTACTGCCCGAATCAATCAACACTATTACATTTTTCTTCTTGATATGTCCTTCTATCTTGATAGTTTGAGGAGTTGTAATTCTGGCCAATGCATTACAAGATATGGTCGGATTCATTCTTTCTTTCTCTAGGGTTTGTTCCTGGTGTGTATCCTTTTACTTTGATGTTTCTTGTTCCTTTTCTTCCTCCTCTTCACAATCTATGTAAAATAATTTATTCTCATCACGCTTGTGACCTTTAGTGTATTTTCTATCACAACTGTAACAAAGCCCTTTTGCTCTTTTTTCTTCCAATTGTTGTGGTGTTAACCTTGTAGGTTTTGGAAGGCTAGGGGCAAAAACACTTTCATCTTTATAGATGTGAGTTGTAGACTTCCTTGTTGCCATAATTTTGCTTTCAATTTTCCTTGCCAACTTGAATGCCTTCTCCAATGAATTAGGTTCCCAAAAGCAAACCTCATGTTGGATGTTATCCTTTAAAGTCCCTATGAACACATCAATCCTATGCTCCTATGGAATATCTTTTACCCTTATATTCAATTTTTGAAGTCCTAAATGTGCTCCACCATTGAACCCTTTTGTTTGAGATTGATCAATTGGCTAAAAAGGGTGTTGCTTTTTGTATCTGCATAATGTGCATTTATTCCATAAAAAATTCCCAAGTGATAATTTGTTTATGAAAGCCAAGCCATTGATAACATACAAACTGATTGGGTTCCAAATATAAAGTTACAATGCGTACCTTTTGTGTGCTTTCCACATTATGAAGATCAAAATATTGCTCCATCTGTAGTATCCATGTTATGGGATCCTTGCCATCAAACTTCATCATATCAATATTTGGAGCATGGTGGGTCTTCAATCCAATGTTAGAGTCTATGAAATCGTGACTAACATTTCTTTTGTTCTCATCATGAGTTTCCTTTACTACCCTTTCACCATTAGTAGGCATTTCTTGTAGCAACTTTGTCAAATCTATCTTCAAATCTTCCATGTTGCCTTTAAGTTTTTCTTCTATACCATCCACCTTAGCTTCCATGCTATCCATCTTAGCTTACATTCCATTCTTTAAACCATCCATCTTAGCTTCAGTTACTTTTGTGAGAGCGAAATTTGTTGCACTTGGTTTTGTAATTTTGATATATCATGTTGCATTTCTTCCTCTTCTTCATGTGTCATAGTAGAGATTTCAGGTTGCTTACTAGGTGTTTCCATTTTCTTTCTTCAAGTCATCAATGAATAATAATTATGCTTCACAATTCCCTTTGAATCACTTTAAACTACTTTCTCAAACAAGGCTTATGCAAATAAAATAAAAAACTACACGCCCTTTTTTGTTTTTTCGCTTTGTATGAGCTCTATCTTGAAATGCCTGTAACTCTATAATTTCAGATCTCTAAGTTCTGAAATTTCGGCTTGTGATAGCCCTATGAGTCTTCTTTCCAACCCCACAAGTCTGGTTACAATTGGATTCTTGAAGAAAGAGTTATGCCCAATCTCTCGTGATGACCTAATTATAGACAAGTTCAGTAGAGCGAACTTGTATGATGTGCCACATGTCATTGTTTCGACCTTAGGTTCTGACCAATTCGAGAGCGTGTGAAAACCCTAACTTCCTCAAGTCATATCTCCGAAAATATAGCGAGACAAGATCTGAAATTCTATCACGCAGTTCAACACGATTTCATATCAAATGGGTTTCAATTTTAGCTTCTGAAGCTTCATAGAAAAACAGTTATAGCAAAAGTTCCATGATGACCTATTTGAAACAGCGAAACCCTAGAATCCAAAGCTTTGATACCAATTGTTATGCAACCAGCTCACAAAATAGAAGAAAAAATAGATCAACGACTTAAAATGTAGCCTCTTAGAGGGAGAAACCTCCTTTGCATTACACAAATGAACAATTCTTGGATGATACAAATGACAAGACCTCCTTTCTATATATAGGAGTCTAAGGGGTCACAATATAATCAGAGCTGACATAACAATAATAATGTAAGGGCAACAACAATAATAATATTGGGCTTCTATGGGGCACAATAATAACAATATGGGGACAACATGGGCACAACAATAATAATAAGGGGTACAATGACAATAATAATAAGGGAATACACTAGTATTATAGGGACCTAACAAAATTCCCAACTCAAGCAAAAGATTCTCTTGGAATTGCACACCTGCCCCATAGGAGGGCACTCAGGATTTTTAAAAACTTACCACATGGTCAAGAAGGAATTTTTTTGGGATGGCCTTAAATATGATATTCAGAAGTTTGTGGCAAAATGTTTGGTTTCCCAACAAAATAAAGTTGAGACAATTAAGACCCCAGGTTTGTTACAACCTTTAGCAATTCCCAGTAATCGTTAGGAGGAGGTTTCAATGGATTTTATCACAGGATTACCCAAGTCTGGAGGAAAGAGTATCATCATAGTGGTAATTGATAGAATTATGAAGTATGCACACTTTTGTCCATTATCTCATACTTTTAAAGCCAATACAATTGATACTGCATTTATGGAAACAATTCAAAAGCTACATGGAAGCCCAAAGATTATTGTAAGTGATAGAGATCCCATTTTCACTGGAAATTTTTGGACGAAATTATTTTCTTGTCTTGGTACTCTATTAGCTCATAGCTCATCTTATCATCCTCAATTTGATAGCCAAATTGAGATAGTGAACAAATGTTTGGAAGGATATCTTCATTGCTTTGTATCCAATAAACAAACATGATGGGTCAAGTGGTTACCTCTAGCTGAATGGTGGTATAACACTTCCTTCCATACTGCAGCAAAAATGACCCCATTTATGGCACTTTATGGATATAATCCACCATCCATCACATCATCTTTAAAAGAAAATTCTAAGGTTCAAGAAGTGAAAGATCACATCAAGCATCAATAACAAGTTCTCCAACTCTTAAAGGATAAGCTCACTCTAGCGCAAAATCAAATTGAACAACAGGCAAACCAACATCGCAGTGAAAGAATTTTTGATGTAGGCAATTGGATATTATACGGCTACAAACATACAAAAAAATGGCCCTCAAGAAAGCTAAGAAGGATAGTAAATTATCACCCAAGTACTATGGTCCCTACAAGGTGTTGCAAAAGATTGGTACTATGGCATACAAATTGGAGTTTCCTACATCTTCTCGAGTAGACCCAGTTTTCCATGTTTCATGCTTAAAGAAGGTTATCGGTGACACGATCCTAGTTCAAACGATGTTGCTAGAACTTGACAAAGAAGGACAAATCACATTTGAGCCTGAAGCAGTCACGGAAACAAGAACCCGACAACTACAAAATCGATTAATTTAAGAGTATCTCATTAAGTGCAAGAACTTAACTGTTGAAGATTCCACATGGGAGGATGATAATTTTGTACAGAAGCATCTAGAACTACTCAAGTGTTCAGAACAACACTTTTTTGGAGGAGAGGGGCATGTTAGGTCCCTATAATACTAGTGTATTCCCCTTGTTGTTATTGTTAGTGTAGCCCCTTATTGTTATTGTTGTGCCCATGTATCCCCCATGTTGTTATTATTGTGCCCTTACATTATTATTGTTATGTAGGCTCTAATTATATTGTGACCCTTTAGACCCCTATATATACCAAGGAGGTCTTATCATTTGAATCATCCAAGAATTGTTCATTTGTGTAATGTAAAGGAGGTTTCCTCCTTGAAGATGTTATTTTTAAGTCATTGATCTATCTTTTTTTCTATTTTGTGAGCTAGTTGCATAACATTTCTTATGCCTAATATAGAGCAATTTGGTTACTACATGCAGAACAAATGAAAAGAAGTACAAAGAAGGGATATATTAATTCCAATTTTGCAAAATATAAGTATCCACTAGTACTATTCAACCATGCTAGTCTACTTTACATGATATATAGAAAATTTTGGATCCATTTGATTGCAATATGCATACATTTGTCTCATTCACTTTTGTTCATAGCTAGATGTTACAAGAATTAAAATTGGAATTGAGAATGAATGAAACTTAAGAGTATCATATCTTATATTGGAATCAAGATGGATGAAATGGAGTTCAACATTGTGACATGCAACAATGGAGGAGAAAGAACTAGGGTTTAAGGCCACTTCCACAAGAAACTAGGGTTTTTTAAGATGGAAAAAATAAGTTTAAAGTCAAATTATGGTTTCCTTATGATCACACTAAACAAATTAACAACAAAATGATGTGTTTGGAGACATTACTCGAATCACAAAAATACATCATGAGGGATCCTACACTTGCTAAGAATCTTGGTTATGTGTCATATTTTTTGCACAATTAGGCCCATGGATTACATGTTGCACTAGGGGGTTGCAAAGGGGGTCGACATGCCTCCCAACTTGGGAATTCAAGGGCAAAGCCCAAAGAAAAACAAAGTTGTTTTAGGTCCAATTTTGGCTTTTTTTGGTGTTTTTTAGACAATGGTATTTTAGCCCATTATAATCTAATTCCAATTGAGGAATCTAATCCAAGTAAATGGATTAGGGTTTCAAACGCCTTGGGATCCTATATATTGTATTGCAAATGGTGAAGTTAATACAATGAAAGTTAGAGGTGTAGCTTTAAATATTTGTTGGTTTTCCCATTTAAGATTTCTGGGGAAAATTTCTGAGTATTGTGTGCAAATGCTATTGTTTACTTTTGTGTTTTATAAGAATTTGTGTGTGCATTGCTTTATTATAAAGGTTTCAAGATTATAGAGAACCCCTAAAATCTGACATGGGGAAATTCTTAGTGTAATGTATCATAGAATTCTTAGTGTAATGTAAATTGGTTGAGCTACGACCCTTCACAAGAGGGAACTTCTTGTGAATAATTTATAAAGGCTTTGAAGAGAGTTGGGAAAGATGGTTAACTAGGTAGGAAAAATACTTAGAGAAAATCATGATCAACTAAAAGAAGTGAAGAAGAACTTGGAAACAATCTTTCATATTATTCTGAGATGTCAACTCAGTGACGAGGATAAGGCCATTTTGAAGGATTTGGACTAAAGAAGGAAAATATACTTTTGGATGGGGAAAGGGAATGAAGGTTCAAGAGTAGGCCTACATAGATTGATTTAGGGCATCAAAACACCAAAGTTTTTCAAAAATTTGCCATTGACAGAAAGAGTGTTAATACAATGTGGAAATTAACCAACAAGGAAGAAAGGAAGATAAAAAACATTTAGGATCTACTTGAATTAGAAGCGTAACATTTTTAGGAGGTGTTTAAATAACCAAATAGAGAAAATATAGAAGAAATTTTCAAGGTGGCATCTTATTTCCCTAGATTGGTTGAAGAGAAGACTTTTGAAGGCATTGGGCCTATCTCCCTATGTGACTACATTTACAAATTATTCCAAGGTCATTGTAGTTAGAGTAAATATTTTCCTCTACAAACTAATCTCACCTGAGTTGTTTGGGTTCTTGGAAGGGCACCGGATGCACGAGGCTATAAGATTAACAAAAGAGGGACTACACACTATCAAATTCTCTCATATGCCACTATTAGTGATCAATTTAAATCTTTCTAAGGCATATGGAAAGGTCTTATGGTTGTTCCTTCACCTAATCTTAATTCACATAAGGTTCTAACTTCCTTTGGTTAAGTGGATAATGGGGTGTCTAATTATTGCTTCCTTTGTAATATTGATTAATTGATCAACATCATATTAATTTAAGTCTTCAAGGGGGAGTATACAAGGTTTCCCTTTCTCACCCTACCTCTTCCTTTCAATAGTAGAGGGAATAATTTGAGCCAACAATGAATCTAGGAGAATGAGGAGAAGCAAAGGTGTGAGCATAGGAAGATCTAAGTCAGTCACACACTTACTATTTGTAGATGATGTCATACTATTGTATTTTGGATCAATGAGGTGAATTAATGTTTCAAGAACATATTACAACTTTACAATAAGGCAATAGACTTATAAATGAATGAGAATAATTCTACTATTTAAACATTTGATTTGAAAGGTATACAAGATTTAGATATTAGAGGATGTTTTACTTTTTCTAGGCTTGACTCTTAAGCTTAATTACTATGGAAAGGAAAATTGGTACCAATTGTTGACTAAAATTGAAAAACATGCCGCTTCTTGGTGAAATTGGTGGTTCTTTAGGGAGGCAAGTTAGTTTTGATAAAGTCCATGCAAAGAGATATTCTAGTATATTAGCACACCCTATCTCATATACTCACAGATATTCTTGAAAAAATCACAAGGCTTTAATTTTATTTTTTTGTTGCAAGGAAGTAATGATACAAAGGGATTAATCTGGTCAGTGGTAGAGAATATTAGCTTCAAAAGTCTTAGGGGGTTGTGTATTGAAGAACCTACATTTATTTGGTAAATATTTGGCAACAAATCATTATAGAATGTCATCTCGAAGAAGAGGCTATACAAAATTGCATTTCTCTAGTAGCTCTCCTGGACTACTGTACAAAAGAAATGAATAGTATATTGAATGTGTCCAACTGGTGGAAGGCATGACACTAACATTCTTAGTCATAGACTCTTATTCAACGTGGAGAGAGGGAGATGGTTCATAAGTAAGAGTGGGTGTAGATGCAATAACAAGGCGTGGTAGAGACATATTCCTACTTGACAAAATCATACAACACCTACAAGTAATTGGCATATATACGCTTAATTTGATTAATGACACAACCTTGTGGTCTCAAGGTTGGAGAGAGGTAGTCGATCTTGGTCTAGAAGGAAATTATGTGGAGCACTTTTTAGCAGAACTCAAGAAGGCACATATAAAATTGAATAATTTCTCCAATGAATTAATATAAGCTCTGAATGGAGTAGGTGATAATTATACCTCTAGTCTTGGATACTCAACTATTTTTGAACCAACACCAACTAATGACAAATGGCGGTGGCATACGATCTAGAATGTTAAGGCCTCTTCGAAGTGTAAGTTGTTTATGTGGCTAATATTGAACAATAAAGTCTTGAGATGGGAATCCCTCCATTGAAGAAATATAGCATGTCCGAGTATTTTTTTGCTTTGTAGGTGCAATGTGGAAAACATTTCACATTTGTTCTTACATTGTAATTTTTCTCAAAAATTTTAGGTTGAGGTAAGGGAGATTTTGGGTATCTAGAGCCTTTATAAATGTGAAACCACAGATACATGTCTTAGTGTTTGGTTTACTCGACATGACCTAGAGTGCTTTAAGGCAATCCCACTTCTAATTATGTGTGGAATATAGATTGCTAGAAATTTGTTTGAAGAGAAGATGATGCCTACTTTTAGCTAGATGCTTAGGTTAATGCTTTATTTGCATAATATAATGTTATTCTAAAGGTTAGACCATAGACAATTCTATAAAAGATATAGGTGGAAAAGTCTTTATCTTGGGAATATTTTGATTGGGCTTCTCATGTCCCAACTTCTATTAGTGGGATTGGATTTATTCTATATCTTTTAGAGACACATATTTTAGGTCATAGTTAATATAGGAAGAAGTACAACTAACGAAGTGGAATTCAAGGCCTTATCCTACTTCTTAAAATTTAATTTTGAGAGAGGGATTGATAAACTCCAGGTTATGTGTGATACATCTATGGTCAATAATTGAATGAAAGGAAGCATCCAAGTACAAAATAATTATCTCCTTTCATTAGCACAACAATTAAAGACAATATTTGATCAATGTTTGTGAGCCAACTATACTTATATGTATAGAGAACATAGAAAAATTGTAGATCAACTCTCAAAGGAAGGGCTTCATCTACCTAAACTTTATTGTTCCCTAAAAGAAGTACATGATGGCCATATATTGGTTTTACAAAAGTTTTCATTTAATGGTTTCTAAACTTCTTTTGAACTTGTAGTTTGCTAGTTAATGAGATTGTTAAGTCTATTGCTTGTATTTCAATTACTTGATAGATAGTTAACTTGATATTATGAAGGTTATAGAACCTTTTGGATCTATAGTGAATTTTTTTGAAGAGATATGTCTTTTGGATTGTGCCTAGAGCAATTAAATATTGTATTTTTGTTTATCTAAATAAAACTATGTTTTTTCATTAGAATATATTTTTTTGGAATTGACGAAGAAATTTCAGATGAAAATATTTTCATAACCATCAACATTAAGAAAAATATTGTAGTAGTTATGTTTTGAAATTCAATATTAAGAAATATAGAGCTAAGACACTTATAATCTATCCTTCTTTTGAGCCATAAAATAAACATATCTCTAAAGAAATGTGAAAGTGCAAAATTCTATTTTGGAGCACATAAGAAGCATTGTCTTTCGGAGCATAGCATGTCTAAGAGAAGCTTATAGCAATGGTGGAATCCACCTTTGGTGAGGCTTCTATAGGTAGATGTATAGAGCATGATTATGTACATTTTAGTGGATACCTTGTAGTGTTGTAAGAGATTCAATGACTGGCCTTCTTACTCCCTCCACATCATCAAGTTTAGAGGGGAAATATTAGTCCAAAATAACATATTATCTGAATGATATGACATTGTGTTAACCTCATCCAATTAAAATTTCACACTATAAATGTAACTATTCCAATTTCAAGTGATGTTATATACTTGTGTAACTTTTAACGATTTTGTTATAAAAACATATACAATTAAAAAAAAAATTATAGTGTAGTAATTTCATTCAACTAAAAAATTACACCATGTTAATTATTATGCTTATCTGTATTTTTCAATGATCCATATTCTTTTAAAGTTAATGTTTTATAATTTAAGTGTAAATTTTATTATTTCAATACTCCATCAAATGAGTTTTTATTGAAAAAGAGTCTAGAAAGACAAAACTCATCATGCCTTCTAAGTCATAAGGGAAAAACTGTCAAACAAAAAAATGGTTGACGGGGAACTAGTAACCTCCCCGGATATATGCAACAACCTACAAGCCACATATATCAAAAACTCATAGTTCAGTCTAGGATCGAGATGTTTGGAGACCACCGGAAACTGGAGTCGGGATCCCAGACTCCAACGACACACATATCCTTCCAGCCTTACCATGATGAGAAATTGTGTCTCCCCGTGAGATTTGAAACCCAGTGGAGAGGATAACATCCCAGTGAGACAACCACCCCTCTTCCCATAAAGATACATAAAGTCAAAAATATCTAAAAAAGAAAATAAAAACAATATTATTCTTATTGAATGAGTCAATTATTTTTAAATATTAATTATTTAAAATAAAATAAAACAAATTATTTAAAATTCCAAACACATTGTGTTAATATTTCATAATCCCAAGTGTAAATTAGGTTTTTTTTTTTTTTGTTAACAAGAATGGGTAGTGGATATATTAGATACTTGACCTTAATGCCAAAAATCAAAGTACAAAAGGTGAGTCTAATTTCACAAGTACCGCGTAACCATGCAAGGCCATGGCATTTATGCTTAGCTCACATCTCTTTTTGGCTGCTACTATGAGGTCAATTTTAGAGATTTTTCCAAGTTTATGAATACATACAAACTAGTTTAACAAAAGCGGTAAAACATGGCAGCTATCTAAATTAAGGAATTGGTTCCCATGTTTCCTGTCCACCTCTGAGTAAGGCTCTAGCTGTAAGGAGGGTTGCTTTGTTGGTTTCAATGTCCGCCTCCTTATTATTAGCTCTCAACACATGGTAGAAATTCAAATTTTGGAAAGAGTCTCCAAGGTCTGTTATTCTGAAGATCAGCCTTGCAAGCCTGATCTGTTGGCTTAGAATGTGTCACCATAGCGTTGATGATGACTTGAGAGTCCCCAAATACATTAGCCTCCCTGATGTTCAACACTTTCAACAACCTGAAGCCTTGGAAAAGAGCCAAAACCTCAGCTTGAATGCTAGAAGTAATGTCCAAACCCCAAGCGAAATTGTGTATCCTTATGTCATCTGGGTTCAAGATGACGCCTCCTGTGCCAACTCTTCCAGGATTGGATTTTGCAGGCCCATCAAAAAAGAGAGAGTATCTTTGTTGTTTTGTATTCCAATCTTGGAATTCTTTTGCTAAAACTCTTATTTGCCATCTTTGGGGAGGGTGATACTATTTGCAATATTTTGGAACTGAAGATCGAGAGAGGAGCCCCAATTTATATCTTGATGGTTGAGATTTAAATCATCTTTATGGTCTCTCAGACACTCTTTTAGCTGACATTTAATCTTAGCTACCACAAGCTTGGCACCCTGCTCGTAGTTTCTGAAAATTCTTTTATTTCACTCAAGCCAAACCTGCCAACAGATTATTTTAGGAAAAGCAGACCAAGCAGCTCTGATAATTTTGTTTTTTGGGGGAGGTCCAAGATACCTTTGCAGCCATTTAGCAAAAAGTTCGGGAATGGAGGAAGGCAACGTGAAGCTGGAACTCAAAGTTCCCAACAATTCTGTCCAAATATGCAAAGTGAAGGTGCATTCAAGCATCAGATGAATGACGCTATCCTAATTTACCTTACAAAGGCTGCACCTTGAAGGACCGTGGAAACCATGGTTCTGAATATTTTCATTAGTCAAGATTTTGGAGTGACATAGCAGCCAGTTGAAGAAATCAATTTTAGGCAAGGAGGGATAATGCCAAATCCCTTTCCACGGCTCATGGTTCGTGGCCACGTGAGGGCGCTCACACAACTTGGCATAACCTTGAGCAACGGTGTATCCACTAGCCAGCTTACCCCATCCTCTTAAGTCTCATTTTCAATCCAGCGATGGAGTCAATCCGTGGAGCTTGGAAAGTAGGATCTCATGCTCCATAGGTAAATCTGGGGGCGTTTGAAGATTCCAACCAGCCCAGCATGAATTCTGCCAAACTGAAATGTCCCACAGAGTATGCATTCCAGCCTCATTCATCCATCTACACAACGCTTGAAGCGAACGACAATCTCCCAGTGGCTCATTGTTCAATATTTTGTCTGTCTAAATATTGATCCTTTCTCCATTACTGGGAACCCAGAAGGCATGAGCGTTGATGAGAGAGCAGGCTCTGTTGCAAAGGTTTAGAAAGGGCATATTTGGATGCGTCCTAGGGTGATCTAGTCAGCGAGATCGCTAGCCTTTGAAATATTTTTTCCAAAGAGCTAGTTGCACCCAGCCAGGATTAGGAGCAATAATTCTCCAGATTAATTTAGCTCCCATTGCGATATTATGATAGCCAAGGTTTTTAGAATTTAAGCCTCCTTCCAACAATGGTTTGGAGATGGATTCCTAGCTAACTAGTGAAATAATTTTTCTCATTTTGCTTGCCCCCCTTCCAAAAAAAAATTCTGAATGATCTCCTCCATTTTTCTGAGAATTCCAAAGGGAGCAAGAAGGACATAAAACTAAAATAAGGGAAGACTGGAAAGAACATATTTAATGAGGACAGACTTACTAGCAATGTTAAGCTAGGAAAAGCCCCAGGCAAGCAACTTGTTCTTGTATTTCTCTAATTGGGGGAGCCAATCTTTGTTGTAGGCTCTTTTAAGGAAAATCGGGAGGCCCAAGTACTTGAAGGAAGTCCAATTTGAGGATGCGGTGAAACCAAAGGTTCTGGAAATGGAGTTAAGCAAGCTGGAAGTGGTGTTCCAACAATAGATATGACATTTGCCATTGTTTAGACTGCCTCCCAAAACCTTGCAAAACTCATCCAAAGCTCTTTTAAATCTGGAGGCCATAAGCATAGAAGTTGCTCCTAGTAACAAGGTGTCATCCGTAAAGAGGGCATGATTTATTTTTTTAACACCTCTTGCAATACAGAGTCCAGCGATATCCTGATCTGCCCTTTTTTTTCTAGGTAGAAACTGATGACAGAGGCTTGAAGAACAAATAGAAGGGGTGAGAGAGGGCACCCCTACTTGATCCCTCTCATGGCTTTGAAAAAATCAGCAGCTCTACCATTTACTAAAGGGGCAATTCGAGGCTCTGAGATGCAAGCCCGAATATAATTTATAAAATTCTCTCCAAATCCAAGCTTGTGTAAGACTTTCAACAGAAAGCTATGCCTAACTCTATCAAAAGCATTTGCTAAATCAAGTTTGACAACCATACCTTTTTCATTGCGCCTCAGGCTTGAGTGGATTGCCTTTTGGACCAGAATGAAATTGTCCACAATCTGTCTACCTTGGATGAAGCCTCCTTGGCTTTCTGGTATGATTTTTTGGAGGATGGGCTTCAATCTATTAGCGATGACTTTGGTGATCAATTTATAACCAATATTGCAGAGCGAAATCAGGCGAAACCTTTTAAAGGAGTTGGCCCCCTTCTCTTTGGGAATGAGAGCAAGAAAAGTAGAGTTCGTGCTGCCTCCGATTTTCTGGCAAACTTGGGATTTTAGAACCATTTTATAGAGATCTTTTTCCACAATAGGCCAACAAATTTGGAGGAATTTGGTTGAGAATCCATCTGGCCTAGGGGCTTTTTCTGGGTCCATGGAAAAAAAGGCAACCTTGACTTCATTCTTGGTGACTTTAGCCTCAAGGAGGTGATTCATTTCAGTAGAAATCAAGGAGGGGACCACGTCCATCATATCTGAATTTTGATCCAAAATTATATCTTCACTATACAGGCTTTTAAAATGAAGGGAGGCTACTTTTTTTATGTTTGCATTATCCTTGTGAATGATAGAAACATCTTTGATTTCGAATATGGAATTGGTACATTTCCTGGCCTGAGATTGTTTGTGAAAGAAAGAAGAATTCATGTCCCCAGCTTTAAGCCAGAGATTACGAGACTTAAGTCTCTAGTATTCTTCCTCAGCTAGAAAAGCCTTGTGATAGTTTTGCTGAAACAAGGCTTCTTTATCTAGAATCTCTTTTGTTATGTCAGCTGTTTTAGCTTGAAGATGGTGAATTTCCAGAGCACATTGAATATTTTTTTCTTTCGTTGGCTGGATTGGGCAAAGATTTGGCCCAACTTTTCAACGCCCTTTTCACTCTTCTAAGCTTCTCTTCCCAGACGAAAAAGGGGGAGCCTTTGACCGGCTGCAGCGAAATGCCCTTAACTAATTGCATGAAGTCCAATTCCTTAGCCCAGAGCGGGCTAAATCTGAAGGGAATAGTTTCAAGATCAAGCTGAAACACGAGTTCGATCTTGATGGGTTAGTACTGCAAGGGAGAATATGGACTCTAGCCTCTAATCCAAGAAGAAGAAAAGAGCTTTGAATAAGGAATATGTCCAACCTAGCAGCTATGTGGCCATGACCAATTCTTTTATTAGTCTAAGTGAACTTGCCTGAGGTTGGCTTGATGTCCAGTAGGTCCTAGTCCTGCATAAGGCCCTCTGCCCATTCCCTAGCTGGATCACGAACAACGTTGCCTCCTCTCTTGTCTGCTGACAGGAGAGTGAGGTTGAGGTCTTCGGCAATGATGATATTCTCAAGATTAATTAGATCTGCTTGGTTTCTTAAGGAGTCCCAGTAGGCATTTTTTTCCCCGGCGTTCACAGGAACATACACGTTGAAGAGACTAAAAATCTTATTTGTTTCTACATGCTGCAATTCTAAGAACAACCAATGAGAGTTGAGGGTCTCAGCAATTACTGAGAATTTGTTAGTGTTCCAAAGGGTGCCCACCCCACCGGAAGCCCCTCAGGTTGAGATTGCTTTCGCCTCACATTTATTCCAGAGTTTCTCACTTACCTGAAGAAGGTGGATTCCTCCAGTTTGGTCTCTTGGATGAGAAGTATGTCTAGAGCTTCTGTTCTGATTAAACTTCTAATGGCTTCTTCTTTGATTCTGCTCCCCATACCTCTACAGTTCTAGGAGACAATCTTCATCATTTGTATTTCTGGTTGGCTTCCTTGGAGCCTTGGGGCTAATTTCTCACCATCTTAGGTTTTGTCACTAATAGCTTCTCAAGAGTTGGCTGGCTGCTTTGGAGCTTGTCTTTGAAATTTTCCAGCTCTCTTTTTTCTCGATCTGTTTTGCGACCTCTTGTGGATCTCCTTGTTGAGGCTTGTGATTCTCCTATTTTGCCTTCTTCCTCCAAGCCTTCAAATTCTTGCTCAACTTCCTTGACTTCTACAGTGTTTCCTTTGGAACTCTTAGCAAGGCTTGCCCCCTTGGGAGAAGAAGGGGTACCTTTTGTGAGGGGGGTTGATTTTTGAATATCTACTTCCTGTGATTCCTCTATTTGTGAGCTTAGAGGGGCGAATTTGTTTTCTTGCTCCATTCTGACAGGGGGTTACTGAGGAGGGGCTTGTTGAGGGCCTCTTTCGGTTGTACCAACATGTTTTTGGGTTTTCTTGGCACGCTTGACCTAATTCTAGCCTTCTTCTTTACCCTTATTTGGATCAACATTGGTTGGGCATCCTTTGGCAAAGTGGTCGTAAACATGGCATTTTCGGCACTTGAAGGGCAACTACTCATAGTCAAGCTTCTGTAAATGAGTCCAGCTTCCTACTTTGATTTTGATGGCTTCCGGGAGTCCCACCTCAAGATCTACTTCTACGCAGATTTGGGCGCAGTCATATTGATCTTTGTTATTTGCCCGGCCTATGAATTTCCCAAGGGCGTTGTCGATGTGCTTCAACGAGTCTTAGTTCCAACAATGCACTAGGAGATTTGGAAGCCTGATCCACACTGGAACAGCCGTAGGAACGTCAACTACAGGGTCGAAATCCGACATCCATTTGTTGAGATAGAGGCATTGGGGCCCCATGAAATAGGGGCCATTCTGGAAGATTATATCCTTATCTTCCTTAGAGGTGAATTCAAAGAGAAAAAATCCCTCGTCCTAAGAAATAAGATGTGACGCTATTCTTGATCAAAGGAGCCTAGTTCTTGTTAACCCAGTTCTCAGTGGACTTAGGAGAAGGCCACAGTCCGGTGAACTGACCGACAAGTGCTCGCTCAGCCAAGGACAGGGCGACTTGAATCAGAGTCTCTGGCAATCGGGAGATTTCAGGAATATCTTCGAGCCTCTTGACGAATTTGGCAGCTTCATTCTTTTTCTTTTGCGGCAAACTGGCCAAGAGCCCAAAGAAGGCTTCGACAGAAGAAGGTGGAGGAGGGGGGCTGCCTGGGGCGAGCCCGGGACCTCCATGGACGCGAACTCCTCCCAGCGGCAAACGAGCCACACAGTAGGCTCTTAGTTGAAAAGCGCAGGAAAGAAAGCCCAGGGCCTCGGGGCCGGAGTGCATGAGGGCCTAGGGTGTAGGCGCCGAAGCGCAGGCAGCGAACTAGGGTTTCGCTACCAGGTCAAATAGCTCCAGATCCAAAAAATAATAATAATAATAATAAAATCCAATTTTTTTTTCCCTGTAAATTCAAGTGTAAATTAGGTTTTGCAATGCTAAATCAAATGAATTTATTTGAATAAAAATCTTAAAAAAAAACCATAATATTAAAAAAAATTAAAATTCCAAACACATTATGTTAATGTTTCATAATACCCTAAGTGTAAATTATGTTTTGTAATGATAAATCAAATGAAGTTTATTGAAAAAGAGTCGAAAAAAAAAAGACTCATTATGGGTTGTTACAAATTATAAGTTCAAAGATGTCAGAATAAGGAAAGAAAATGAAAGGAATGTCATTCCCCTCGGATGAGTGTTCCATTTCCCAAATGTATTTCCAAGATAAAATATGTCCAATCCTATAAACTAATTTATAGGGTTAATAAATTTACTTATTGAGAGTATAAAGCACCCTTCTATTATCATGTCTTTAAACATTTTGGAATATTTGCTAGTTGGTAATGCTACCTAAAGGATGGTAGGTTGATCATCCACCTTACAAATATTTGATTTGATTTATGTAGTTTTATGTACACTCTTTTCATCTTTGCCAAATTAACATATTTTGTTATAAAGATTATAATTTAATAAAGTTGCTTGATTTGATTTATGTAGTTTTATGTACACTCTTTTCATCTTTGCCAAATTAACATATTTTGTTATAAAGATTATAATTTAATAAAGTTGATTTTTATGTAGTTTTATGTACACTCTTTTCATCTTTACCAAATTAACATATTTTGTTATAAAGATTATAATTTAATAAAGTTATCTTTATAATTTAATAAAGTTGATTTGATTTATGTAGTTGTATGTACACTCTTTTCATCTTTTCCAAATTAACCTATTTTGTTATAAAGATTATAATTTAATAAAGTTGTGTGGTAAGTATTTATTTACCTGATTTTTTAAACAATTTTTTTTGGTTAACATTTTTTTTCTTCTGAATTAAACTATTCTATTATATACATAAAAAGCCAGAGTACAATTACATGCAGGCTATCTGTGAGATCCATCTGCCAGAGATAATGGCAAGCTGGATCAACCAGGTGTAGCCGAGAAAAAAGACTACTTGTTTCATGCCCTCACAGGGCGTTTGAGACCAAAAATCATTCCCACGCAGGGGAGGACCAAACTGACACCCTTGCATTGTATTACCCAACCACAAAACAGAAGACCGAACCCGAAAATGACCGACCCTACTCCTTAGCGATGGCAAATTTCCATTTAGACACATTGACATAAAAAGAGAGAAGACACGTGGACATGCCAGTGACAGATGGACAGAAAGACATGACTGAAGAGACGAGAGAATCAGAACCACCTCCGAGCAGCAGAACCTGAGTCGTCGCGGCGAACTATTCCTCCGGCTCCTCCTCCACAATTGGGCACGGTTTGTATTCCTCCTCTTCCTGCACCTTGCCTTCTGTAACCTCGGCCACGTCAGGCTGCTTCTGGCTCCTTTCCAGTTGAGGGTCTGGCGTTTCCACGCCCTTCCCTTTGTCTGCCTTGTGCAATTCAGCTGCTCTGGCCGCGTCACTCGGAGGTTCGAAATCAGGCGGAGCACTGGTGCTGCCCTCATCCAAGGCTTCGTCGATGAACAGAACGGAGATGTGGGCATTAATGCGTGGACGGTTCAAGGGGCTATCGAAGGAGAAAATTGCAGAGCCAAAGTAAGGAGCAGATGAGGTTCCAGGAGAGTTGGCCTCCATGAACTGGCTGTGCTTGATAGGACTAGCATTTCTGGAATGCGGGCAGTGGCAGAAACAGTGGCAATGAGGGCAATGGCAGGGAGGATGGGTCTCCGCTTCAGCTGAGCGCCGGGAAGTCCCTCCTCGGCTAGAGCCGCAACGGCTCAGCATCCTCTGGCGTTCCCTAACCATATTCACAAGGTGGTTCTGAGCATAAACAACCTGAGGCAGCAGGCTTGAGCGAGAATAAAATAGACCAGGTCCAGAATTAGCCAGCACCAGCAGCTGAACGAGAACCCCAGACTTTGGCCAAGTGTGGACAGTGATGCCAGGGCTGCCTCTGTTTATAGAGCTCCCTGCTCTCCCTCGGAGGTCGCCCGCCATTAAAGAGGCCATCAATTTTATATCAGAGCCTATCTCTACAGCGCAGTCGAATGAGGTCGGGGTGTTAATGCGCCTAGTCTGCCGTCCCTCTGCTATTAAATCCACCTTCCGGGGATGTCCTGCGCCACCGCCTTCCAGGTCGCCTCTGCGCATGGTTGGCATGTGGCCGCCGGGAGGCTCTCGTCCCATCATTTTATGCTGGCTAGTTGGCACCCACATCTGGGGTGTTTTTGGTTAACATTAAGTTAATAGTTGATTCATTATTTATTTATTTATTTTTTATTGGATTGAGATAATATGGTATGGGTTTATTGGTTGGATTTTTTTAATAATTTTTTGGTAAATAAAGTCAATGATTGATTTATTATTATTATTATTTTGTTTATTAGATTAGGGCAATATAGTATTTAATGGATAAGATTAAAAAATGGTAAATTAATGATTAATTTACTAATTTTTTTTAATATTTATCTATTTGTTGACTTGTTGGTTTTTTTAATATGATTTATGTAGTTGTCACATTTTATTTTTCAACGAAATGGTTATAAGACTATCTAGTAGAATTCGTTTATAAGGATTTTTTTCACAGTTTTCACCAATTAAAGCATGTTTTTGAAGATTTGAACCCGCCATGACTAGAAACACAATATGTGCCTTTACTGCTTGAGTTCAACTCCTTCGACTATGTAGTTACCCCATTTTAATAATAATAATAATAATTTAATTTTAAAGTCACGATACCCCATTTTAATAATAATAATAATAATTTAATTTTAAAATCGCGCCAAAAACAAACAAACTTTATTCACAATTATCACGCACTTGTTATTTTGACTTGACTTCCAATTTTAATAAAATACTCTTATAAAAACGAGGCACATTACATCTTCAATACCAAAAAAAACCATACCATGGTCCATCATAATAAATTTTGTATTCTAATTAAATTTTAATTCTATATTAAAATTTTATTTTTTTGTATATTTAATTTATATATGCATTTTATAATCCTAAAACCATATACACGTAAATATGCAATATAGTTAAAAGTGTTTATTATATTATATTGTTAAGTTACTTTAACTTTTGTTAATTTATTTTTTTAATTAATTTAATTTTTACTATTTTTTTATTATTATTTTTAGGTTATCTAAAAAAGAGTTTGCTTTTTCTTATGAGTAGTTTTTTCATATATATATAGATATTATAAGTATTTAACATTTTTTTTGCTAAAGCAAGAGTCGTGCCTTTTTTTCCATTAAATTAAACAAAATTTACAATTTATACACATACCACCAAACAGTGTGGTTTAAGACCAAAAGGGAGAATGCCCGACTGACTTCAGTCCCTCAAACCCCAAAAAAGAACCCTTCCAACCTTTTTGAAAGCAAACCAAAATAATTAACAGGAGTTATGGGGCTCATGAACCCTCCCCATATATAGCCGTGCCAACACAAATCTGACCTGCCTCTAAATCACTGTTGACCAATCTTCATCTTTAATCTGACGTCAGAGATATGAGTCGTCTTGAGAAGAAGCAAAATGATTAACCTCCAGACCCCACCAAATCGCATACTTGATCCAACCCGTTGACTGGCCTTGCAAAATCGGACGACGACGTTGAAAATCGCACAACAGAAGTGAGTGAGCTTTAACGAGTGATGAGGGTGGTTTTCGAACCCAACCCTCATCCACGTGTCCTAAGTTGTACGGCATCGTTGCCATAGTCTTAAAACCGCCTTCAGCTTGAAGGTGGTGCAATCGCTCCGAAACCACTTGGGAGGCGGTTTTGTCTCCCACCACTGGAAAAAGGGAAATGGAGTCACCACAACGGATGCTGTCAGTTATTACCTTCATCCTTTCTCCTGGCTGAGAAAACCTTGCGCCAGACTTCAGTGATCTCTGAGGTTGTGATAACCATGGCCGCAAGGGCCGGCCCTGGCCAGTTTACCTCCTTAGACCTGCCAGACCATAATTGTGAATCTTGCGTGATTCTAATCATTATGAATTGGATTCCTTAATTTTGTTTTTATACATCTCTTTGTCCTATTCTACCTGATTATGACAAATTTCTCTCAGGTTGCTCTGCGACATTGCAAGCCAATCCATCACAATTCTGCTATCCTTGTATCTGACCCCTTGGTTGGCTAGAATGTCCACCAATTTGTTGGCTTTCCTACGTACATGGATGAACCTAAGTGTGCATAGTCTCTGAAGATGTTCCTGAACTTTATGGAGAACCCGAATTAACCTCCAGTGTTCAGTAACTTTTTCCGGCTCTGTTCCATGACCAATTCTCTTGGCCGCATTGATGACAAGCTCTGAATCAGCTTCTACTATCACATTTTGGCAATTGTTATGTTTTAGAAATTCTAAGCATTGCTCCAAAGCCATTAATTCTTCCATGTTGTTGGCGGCTTTTCCTAAATGACCATGGAAGAGGGGGATGATGTTTCCGGATTCATCCTGAAGCACTCCTCCAAAACCTGCGATTCCTGGGTTACCTTTTGAAGCACCATCGATGTTATACTTCAAAAAACCTTCCCGGGGGGGGATTCCAGAAATCTTTATATGTTTCCCTCATAATAATTTTCTTGTCAAGACCTTGTGGAATGAGCCCTTGCATGCCTAACTGCCTGAGAATTGTTAGCTCTGCTTCTGAGGGAGGATTTTTGGGGAGATCCCTTACTGTGGTGCTGACAGTCTCCTTTAGTTGTTTCAACATTTGCTCCAACAGGTGGAGGGAGGAGTTCTTCTCTTCTTTGAAGATTCTTTTGTTTCTTTCTTTCCACCCATTCCATATGATGAAGCTTGGGGAAAGAGCCCATGTAGAGTTAAGAACTTCATAATTTTAAAATTTGTTCCTCCATTTGTTTAGGGTGTTGGTAATGCTCTCCTTGTCTCTATCAGACTGCTTGAAGATGTTAGCAAAAAAATCCCATAATTTGGAGGAGAAAGTGCAACTATTGAGAAGATGTTCCATAGTCTCCTCTTGTGCCTCACATAGCTGGCATAGAGGGTCCCAGCATACTCCTCTTCCTAATATTTTCCTAGGTTAGGATTTTTCGGTGGTGAACTAGCCACATAAAGAGTTTGATCTTCATCCAACCTTTGTGCCTCCATAACTTCTGCCAAGTTCGGTCCAAAGCTTGGGAATCCAGTTCAAGGAGAATACTTTTTGCTTCCTTAATATTAAAATTGCCCTCTTTGTTGTTACCCCATCTTAGTTGATCTTGCCCTTCAGTGACTAAAATCATCCTCTGATCCAAAATCCTTTTAAGGGTCTCTGCTCTATTGTTGAGGGTTCTATCCTCTCTGCCATCTATTTTCCTCCATGTTCTCCATTTTCCTGTGTTGTGAGAATGCTCCCAAAAGTCCTTTACTTTCACTAATCCTTGGTCGTCTATTTCATGCTTGAGACCCAAAAATTCCTCTTTCAATAGTGTTGGTTCTTGTTGCCCTCTGTCCTCCCAGAATAATGCCAGATCTCCATCTTTGATTTCCCAGAAGCTATTTTTTTGAACCACCCCTCTGTTCTCCCAGGCCTTGTTCCATATGGAAGAGCCCTTCATGTTTCCAAACATTCTTATGATATCAGAAGAAAGCCAACCACTGGCATATTTTTCTTTCCACATGCTTACCCATTGAACTTAAGAATCCTTAACCCATCGCTACTAAAATTTGGCCCAAAAACCTTACTGAAAATAGTATTTAACTTTTAAAATAAACAAACATATTTATATTATTATTAAAAAAATAAATAAACCATACTAATTATATATGATACTTTAACATTTTATTATTAACTAAAAAAATTAATAAATATTTAAAATTTATTTTTAATTTTTAATACAGCTAATTTTATTATTTACCATCCAATATTATACAAATCCTAAATCTATTAACCTGAATTAAATTTCAACCAATTTTTTTTGTTGAGAAACTTCACTTTAAATACTTATATAATCCTCTATATAACTTAGGCTAATGATGATAAAACACCTTTGACCTTTACTCATTACCTAGATTCATGGTGTGGGTGTTTCGAGTGACATCATTTATTACTTTAGATATTACCACTCCATATAAAATATGTATATTCAATCATTTTTTTTTATATAAAATTTATAAATAATAATAAGTGAGGAAAATTTAATTTAATAAAATAAGTTAAATTTAGTAAAATATACAAATAATTTTTCCAAACATCTTTTTTCTAATTAATTTAAACTAAAATCATAAAAAAAATTTAAAAATTTGAGTAAAGTTGTATAAATTTTTAGAATTGAATACATGTGAAATTTTTCAGTGCTAAATTTATTTATACATTTAAAAATGTATTTTAAACAATAAAGAATCACAATCTTATTTGAAATTGTATAGCCAAAAATGTATTTTAAACAACAAAAAATCACAATTTTACTTGAAATTATATAACCAAAAATTAAAATGCATGTGAAATTTTTCACTGCTAAATTTATTTATGCATTTTTTTTTGGTTGATAAGTGGGTGAATCCTGAAAATCACTCTTACCCTGTGGCTAAGAGGCCACAACTCAGGGGTGTCTAAGCCGTCAAAGTCTCCTCGCACCTGGCCTGAGGCCGGCCAGCTGAAACCATGCTAGATTTTTTGGTATCGGCGGCGAGACTAGAACCAGTGACCTTTTGCTTATGGAGCACTTTAACAACGCGCTCCTTCACCGACTATTCTAAATCTCTTTGATAAATTTATTTATACATTTAAAAATGTATTTTAAACAACAAAAAATTACAGTCTTATTTAAAATTGTATAGCCAAAAATATATTTTAAACAACAAAAAATATAATTTTACTTAAAATTATATAACCAAAAATTAAAAAAATTAATTCATCTCTCAATTAAACCATGCACACACATATAAATATACTATAAATTTAAATCAAATCTCTTAAAATATAAATTCTTCTCCATAAGAAATCCGTAATCATGTAAAAGTTCTTCAAATTATTTATGGCTAACAAAATTCACATTACTAAGTAGCCTAACTTAATTTTTTTCTTTGATTTAGTATAAGTTGTTTTTGCTTCACTTTTTTTTTTATTTGGTATGAGTTGTTTTTTTTCGTTGATTTGGTATGAGTTTTTTGCTCTCACTTTTTTGTGATTTGGTATGAGTTGGATTGCTTCACCCATATCAACCTCCAAAACCGTCCAATGCCTCTCTATCACAAGGAATCTTGAATCCCTAATTATATTTTAGGGAGAATTATTCATTATTTTTTTTATTTTAAAACACGTGAAACTCCATTTTTGTTATTCAAATACACATTTCAATTCTTTCGTTGTCTTTTGCAAAGCGGTAACCACATAGATCCCACATGGCGTTCTTGGTGGCACCCCTAATAACTTTTGAAACTTATTTATTTTTTATAATAATCCCTGTTTGACCAATATAATATTTAATTAATATTAATATTTAATATTTAATTAAATAATATTGCAATGCTTACGCCAAACTAAAGGAGCCATGTGGGAATTGTTTTCGAACAAAGCGTTATTAAATTAGCCGAAAGTAGTTAGTAAACATCTCTAAAAATAATAATATGTGATAGAGAAAATGAATTATGGGAAAAAATCTCTACACATGATAATAATAATTGGTAATAATACGTGATAGAGAATGAAATATGCCAAAACATCTATACAATTGAGAAAATGAAAGGTTAGTAATGTGTGTGGATTAAGTTATCTTGAAATATATTTATTTATTTATTTTTAAAGTTTGGTAAGAGTATATTTTTATTAGATTTAATATATAATTTTTTTCAAAATAAAAATGGAATTACTAATTTAAATAAAACAAAATATTTAACAAATATCAATCACCATTTAATTCAAACTTCATAAATATTATATATTAATATTTTTTAATAAAATATATATAAATATTTTTTATTTTTTTTTACCATAATTAATATTATTAATACAAAACAAAGTTTTAAAGTAAACATACAAATTTTATCCCTCTGTAACCCAACTACAAGTGATGTTATATACTTGTGTAATTTTTAACGATTTTGTTATAAAAACATGTACAATTAGAAAAAAAAATTATAGTGTACTAATTTCATTCAACTAAAAAATTACACCATGTTAATTATTATGTCTAATTGTATTTTTCAATGTTAATTAAAAAACAAATTGTTTAAGATCCATATTCTTTTAATGTTAATGTTTTATAATTTAAGTGTAAATTCTATTATTTCAATATTCCATCAAATGAATTTTTATTGAAAAAGAGTTTAGAAAGACAAAACTCATCATGCCTTCTAAGTCATGAGGGAAAAACTGTCAAACAAAAAAATGGTTGATGGGAACTAGTAACCTTCCTGGATATATGCAACAACCTACAAGCTACATATATCAGAAACTCATAGTTCAGTCTAGGACCGAGATGTTTGGAGACCACCGGAAACTGGAGTCGGGATCCCAG
The DNA here is from genome assembly GCA_000404065.3 of Pinus taeda. Lineage (NCBI taxonomy): Eukaryota > Viridiplantae > Streptophyta > Pinopsida > Pinales > Pinaceae > Pinus > Pinus taeda. The sequence continues at coordinate 61,932 of APFE031274873.1, read as the reverse complement.
ACTCCAACGACACGCATATCCTTCCAGCCTTACCATGATGAGAAATTGTGTCTCCCCGTGAGATTTGAAACCCAGTGGAGAGGATAACATCCCAGTGAGACAACCACCCCTCTTCCCATAAAGATACATAAAATCAAAAATATCTAAAAAAGAAAATAAAAACAATATTATTCTTATTGAATGAGTCAATTATTTTTAAATATTAATAATTATTAAAAATAAATAAATAAATTATTTATAAATTCCAACACAATTGTGTTAATATTCATAGATCCAAGTGTAAATTAGGTTGTGTTTTTTTTTTTTTTTTTTTATTTCTTTTTTGCCTTTTTTTTACATGAATGGGTAGTGGATATATTAGATACTTGGCCTTAATGCCAAAAATCGGATTACAAAAGGTGAGTCTAATTTCACAAGTACCGCGTAACCATGCAAGGCCATGGCATTTATGCTTAGCTCACATCTCTTTTTGGCTGCTACTGTGAGGTCAATTTTAGAGATTTTTCCAAGTTTATGAATACATACAAACTGGTTTAACAAAAAGCGGTAAAACATGGTAGCTATCTAAATTAAGGAATTGGTTTCCATGTTTCCTGTCTGCCTCTAAGTAAGGCTCCAACCATAAGGAGGGCTGCTTTGTTGGTTTCAATGTCTGCCTCCTTATTATTAGCTCTCAACACATGGAGAAATTCAAATTTTGGAAAGAGTCTCTAAGGTCTGTTATTCTGAAAATCAGCCTTGCAAGCCTTAGATCTGTTGGCTTAGAATGTGTCACCATAGCGTTGATGATGACTTGAGAGTCCCCAAATACATTAGCCTCCCTGATGTTCAACACTTTCAACAACTTGAGGCCTTGGAAAAGAGCCAAAGCCTCAGCTTGAATGCTAGAAGTAATGCCCAAACCCCAGGCGAAATTGTGTATCCTTATGCCATCTGGGTTCAAGATGACGCCTCCTATGCCAACTCTTCCAGGATTGGCTTTTGTAGCCCCATCAAAAAAGAGAGAGTATCTCTGTTGTTTTGTATTCCAATCATGGAATTCTTTTGCTGAAACTCTTATTTGCCAATCTTTGGGAAGGGTGATACTATTTGCAATATTTTGGAACTGGAGATCGAGAGAGGAGCCCCAATTTATATCTTGATGGCTGAGATTTAAATCATCTTTATGGTCTCTCAGACACTCTTTTAGCTGGCATTTAATCTTAACTACCACAAGCTTGGCACCCTGCTCGTAGTTTCTGAAAATTCTTTTATTTCACTCAAGCCAAACCTACCAATAGATTATTTTAGGAAAAGCAGACCAAGCAGGTCTGATAATTTTGTTTTTTGAGGGAGGTCCAGGACACCTTTGCAGCCATTTAGCAAAAAGTTCGGGAATGGAGGAAGGCAATGTGAAGCTGGAACACAAAGTTCCCAACAATTTTGTCCAAATATGCAAAGTGAAGGTGCATTCAAGCATCAAATGAATGACGCTTTCCTGATTTACCTTACAAAGGCTGCACCTTGAAGGACCGTGGAAACCACGGTTCTGAATATTTTCATCAGTCAAGATTTTGGAGTGACATAGCAGCCAGTTGAAGAAATCATTTTTAGGCAAGGAGGGATAATGCCAAATCCCTTTCCACGGCTCAGGGTTCGTGGCCACGTGAGGGCGCTCACATAGCTTGGCGTAACCTTGAGCAACGGTGTATCCACTAGCCAGCCTACCCCATCCTCTTAAGTCTCATTTTCAATCCAGCGATGGAGCCAATCCGTGGAGCTTAGAAAGTAGGATCTCATGCTCCATAGATAAATCTGGGGGCGTTTGAAGATTCCAACCAGCCCAACGTGAATTTTGCCAAATTGAAATGTCCCACAGAGTATGCATTCTAGCCTCATTCATCCATCTGCACAACGCTTGAATTGAACGACAATCTCCCAGTGGCTCATTGTTCAATATTTTGTCTGTCTAAATATTGATCCTTTTTCCATTACTGGGAACCCAGAAGGCATGAGCGTTGATGAGAGAGCAGGCTCTGTTGCAAAGGTTCAGAAAGGGCGTATTTGGATGCATCCTAAGGTGATTTAGGCAGCGAGAACACTAGCCTTTGAAATATTTTTTCCAAAGAGCTAGTTGCACCCAGTCAGGATTAGGAGCAATAATTCTCCAGATTAATTTAGCTCCCATTGCAATATTATGATAGCCAAGGTTTTTGAAATTTAAGCCTCCTTCCAACAACGGTTTGGAGATGGATTCTTAGCTAGCTAGCAGAATCTTTTTCTCATTCTTCTTGCCCCCCTTCCAAATTTTTTTTTTTCCGAATGATCTCCTCCATTTTTCTGAGAATTCGAGAGGGAGCAAGAAGGACATAAAACTAAAATAAGGGAAGACTAGAAAGAACAGATTTAATGAGGACAGACTTACCAGCAATGTTAAGCCAGGAAAATCCCCAGGCAAGCAACTTGTTCTTGTATTTTTCCAATTGGGGGAGCCAATCTCTGTTGTAGGCTCTTTTAAGGAAAGCTGGGAGGCCCAAGTACTTGAAGTAGGTCTAATTTGAGGATGCGGCGAAACCAAAGGTTCTGGAAATGGAGTTAAGCAAGCTGGAAGTGGTGTTCCAACAATAGATATGACATTTGTCGTTGTTTAGACTGCTTCCCGAAACCTTGCAAAACTCGTCCAAAGCTCTTTTAAATCTGGAGGCCATAAGCATAGAAGCTGCTCCCAGTAACAAGGTGTCATCCGCAAAGAGGGCATGATTTATGTTTTTAACACCTCTTGCAATACAGATTCTAGTGATATCCTGATCTGCCCTTTTTTTTTCTAGATAGAAATTAAGGACAGAGGCTTGAAGAACAAATAGAAGGGGTAAGAGAGGGCACCCCTGCCTCAGCCCTCTCATGGCTTTGAAAAAATAAGTAGCTCTACCATTTACTAAAGGGGCAATCCAAGGCTCCGAGATGCAAGCCTGAACCCAATTTATAAAATTCTCTCCAAATCCAAGCTTGTGTAAGACTTTCAGCAAAAAGCTATGCCTAACTCTATCGAAAGCATTTGCTAAATCAAGTTTGACAACCATACATTTTTCATTGCGCCTTAGGCTTGAGTGGATTGCCCTTTGGACCAGAATGAAATTGTCCACAATCTGTCTACCTTGGATGAAGCCTCCTTGGCTTTCTGGTACGATTTTTGGGAGGATGGGCTTCAATCTATTAGCGATGACTTTGGTGATCTATTTGTAACCAATATTGCAGAGCGAAATCAGGCGAAACCTTTTAAAGGAGTTGGCCCCCTTCTCTTTGGGAATGAGAGCAAGAAAAGCAGAGTTCGTGCTGCCTCCAATTTTCTGGCAAACTTGGGATTTTAGAACCATTTTGTAGAGATCTTTTTCCACAATAGGCCAACAAATTTGGAGGAATCTAGTTGAGAATCCATCCGGCCCAGGGGCTTTGTCTGGGTCCATGGCAAAAAGGCATCCTTGACTTCATTCTTGGTGACTTTAGCCTCAAGGAGGTGATTCATTTCAGTAGAAATCAAGGAGGGGACCACGTCCATCATATCTGAATTTTGATCCAGAATTATATCTTCACTATACATGCTTTTAAAATGAAGGGAGGCTACTTTTTTTATGTTTGCATTATCCCTGTGAATGATAGAAACATCTTTGATTTCAGAAATGGAATTGGTACATTTCCTGGCCTGAGCTTGTTTGTGAAAGAAAGAAGAATTCTTGTCCCCAACTTTAAGCCAGAGATTACGAGACTTAAGTCTCTAGTATTCTTCCTCAGCTAGAAAAGCCTTGTGATAGTTTTGCTGAAACAAGGCTTCTTGATCTAAAATCTCTTTTGTTATGTCAACTGTTTCAGCTTGAAGATGGTGAATTTCCATAGCACATTGAATATTTTTTTATTTCGTTGGCTGGATTGGGTAAAGATTTGGCCCAACTTTTCAACGCCCTTTTCCCTCTTCTAAGCTTCTCTTCCCAAACGAAAAAGGGGGAGCCTTTGACCGGCTGCAACCAAATGCCCTTAACTAATTGCATGAAGACCAATTCCTTAGCCCAGAGCGGGCTAAATTTGAAGGGAATTGGTCCAAGATCAAGCTGAAACACGAGTTCCATCTTGATGGGTTTATGTTCTGAAGTATTGCAAGGGAGAACATGGACTCTAGCCTCTAATCCAAGAAGAAGAAAAGAGCTTTGAATAAGGAATCTATCCAACCTAGCAATTATGTGGCTAGGACCAATTCTTTTATTAGTCCAAGTGAACTTGCCTGAGGTTGGCTTGATGTCCAACAGGTCCTAATCTTGCATAAGGTCCTCTGCCCATTCCCTAGCTGGATCACGAACAACGTTGCCTCCTCTCTTGTCTGCTGATAGGAGAGTGAGGTTGAGGTCTCCGGTAATGATGATATTCTCAAGATCAATTAGATCTGCTTGGTTTCTTAAGGAGTCCCAGCAGGCCTTTTTTTCCCCGGCATTCACAGGAACATACACGTTGAAGAGACTAAAAATCTGTTTTGTTTCTACATGCTGCAATTCTAAGAACAACCAATGAGAGTTAAGGGTCTCAGCAATTACTGAGAATTTGTTAGCGTTCCAAAGGGTGCCCACCCCACCAAAAGCCCCTCGGGCTGAGATTGCTTTCGCCTCACATTTATTCCAGTGTTTCTCACTTACCTGAAGAAGGTGGATTCCTCCAGTTTGGTCTCCTGGATGAGAAGTATGTCTGGACCTTCTGTCCTGATTAAACTTCTGATGGCTTCTTCTTTGATTTTGCTCCCCATACCTCTACAGTTCCAGGAGACAATCTTCATCATTTGTATTTTTGGTTGGCTTCCTTGGAGCCTTGGGGCTAATTTCTTTCCATCTTAGGTTTTGTCACTAATAGCTTCTCAAGAGTTGGCTGGCTACCTTGGAGCTTGTCTTTGAAAGTTTCCAGCTCTCTTTCTCCCGATCTATTTTGTAGCCTCTTGTGGATCTCCTTGTTGAGGCTTGTGATTCTCCTATTTCGCCTTCTTCCTCCAAGCCTTCAGATTCTTGCTCAACTTCCTTGACTTCTACAGTGTTTCCTTTGGAACTCTCAACAAGGCTTGCCCCCTTGGGAGAAGAAGGGGTACCTTTTGTGAGGGGGGTTGATTTTTGAATATCTACTTCCTGTGATTCCTCTATTTGTGAGCTTAGAGGGGCGAATTTATTTTCTTGCTCCATTCTAACAGGGGGTTACTGAGGAGGGGCTTGTTGAGGGCCTCTTTTGGTTGTACCAACATGTTTTTGGGTTTTCTTAGCACGCTTGACCGAATTCCAGACTTCTTCTTTACCCTTATTTGGATCAACATTGGTTGCGCACCCTCTGGCAAAGTGGCCGTAAACATGGCATTTTCGGCACTTGAAGGGCAACTGCTCATAGTCAAGCTTCTGTAAATGAGTCCAACTTCCTACTTTGATTTTGATGGCTTCGGGGAGTCCCACCTCAAGATCTACTTCTACGTAGATTCGGGCGCAGTCATATTGATCTTTGTTATTTGCCCGGTCTATGAATTTCCCAAGGGCGTTGTCGATGTGCTTCAATGAGTCTTAGTTCCAGCAATGCACTGGGAGATTTGGAAGCCTGACCCACACTGGAACAACTGTAGGAATGTCAACTATAGGGTTGAAATCTGGCGTCCATTTATTGAGATAAAGGCACCGGGCCCTCATGAAATAGGGGCCATTCTAGAAGATTATATCCTTATCTTCCTTAGAGGTGAATTCGAAGAGAAAAAACCCTCGTCCTAAGAAATAAGATGTGACACCGTTCTTGATCAAAGGAGCCCAGTTGTTAACCCAGTTCGTTCTCAGTGGACTTAGGAGAAGGCCACAGTCCGGTGAACTGACCGACAAGTGCTCACTTAGCCAAGGATAGGGCGACTTGAATCGGAGTCTCTGGCAGTGGGGAGATTTCAAGAATATCTTCGAGCCTCTTGACGAATTTGGCAACTTCATTCTTTTTCTTTTGTGGAAAACTAGCCAAGAGCCCAGAGAAGGCTTCGGCAAAAGAAAGCGGAGGAAGGGGGCTGCCTGGGGCGAGCCCGGGACCTCCATGGACGCGAACTCCTCCCAGCGGCAAACGAGCCACACAACAGGCTCTTAGCTGAAAAGCACAGGAAAGAAAGCCCAGGGCCTCGGGGCCGGAGGGCAGGGGGGCCTAGGGCGTAGGCGCCGAAGCACAGGCAGCGAACTAGGGTTTCGCTACCAGGTCAAATAGCTCCAGATCCAAAAAAAAAAAAAAAATTTTTTTTCCTTGTAAGTTCAAGCGTAAATTAGGTTTTGCAATGCTAAATCAAATGAATTTATTTGAATAAAATTCTAAAAGAAAAAAACCATAATATTAAAAAAAAAAAAAAAAAATTCCAAACACATTATGTTAATGTTTCATAATCCCATGTTTTGTAATGATAAATCAAATGAAGTTTATTGAAAAAGAGTCGAAAAAGAAACGACTCATTATGGGTTGTTACAAGTTATAAGTTCAAAGACGTGAGAATAAGGAAAGAAAATGAAAGGAATGTCATTCCCCTTGGATGAGTGTTCCATTTCCCAAATGTATTTCTAAGATAAACTAATTTATAGGGTTAATAAATTTACTTATTTGAGAGTATAAAGCACCCTTCTATTATCGTGTCTATAAACATTTTGGAATATTTGCTAGTTGGTAATGCTAAGTAAAGGATGGTAGGTTGATCATCCACCTTACAATATTTGATTTGATTTATGTAGTTTTATGTACACTCTTTTCATCTTTGCCAAATTAACATATTTTGTTATAAAGATTATAATTTAATAAAGTTGTGTGGTAAGTATTTATTTCCCTGATTTTTTAAACAAATTTTTTTGTAAGCATTAAGTTAATAGTTGATTTATTATTTTTTTATTTCTTTTTTATTGGATTGAGATAATATGATATGCGTTTATTGGTTGGATTTTTTAAATAATTTTTTGTTGGTAAATAAAGTTAATGATTAATTTATTATTATTTTTATTTTGTTTATTAGATTAGGGTAATATAGTATTTAATGGGTAAGATTAAAAAGTGGTAAATTAAATTAATTTACTATTTTTTTTAATATTTATTTATTTGTTGACTTGTTGGTTTTTTTAATATGATTTATGTAGTTGTCACATTTTACTTTTCAATGAAATGGTTATAAGACTAATTTTTTCACAATTTTCATCAATTAAAGTATGTTTTCGAAGATTTGAACCAGCCATGACTAGAAACGCAATATGTGCCTTTACTGCTTGAGTTCAACTCCTTCGACTATGTAGTTACCCCATTTTAATAATAATAATAATTTAATTTTAAAATCACGATACCCCATTTTAATAATAATAATTTAATTTTAAAATCACGCAAAAAACAAACAAACTTTATTCAAAATTATCATGCACTTGTTATTTTGACTTAACTTCCAATTTTAATAAAATGCTCATATCAAAACGAGGCACATTACATCTTCAATACCAAAAAAAACCATAACATGGTCCATCATAATAAATTTTGTATTCTAATTAAATTTTAATTCTATATTATTCTATTTTTTGCTATATTCATTTATATATGCAATTTTATAATCATAAAACCATATACACTAAAATATGAAATATGTTAAAAAGTGTTTATTTTTTATATTGTTTAACTTAACTTATTTTTGTTAATTTATTTTTTAAATTAATTTAATTTTTACTATTTTTTATTATTATTTTAGGTTATCTTAAAAAAGAGTTTGCTTTTTCTTATGAGTAGTTTATATATATATTATAAGTATTTAACATTTTTTTTGCTAAAGCAAGAGTCGTGCCTTTTTTTCCATTACATTAAACAAAATTTACAATTTATACAAATACCACCAAACAGTGTGGTTTAAGACCAAAAGGGAGAATGCCCCATTGACTTCAGTCCCTCAAATCCCAAAAACAACCCTTCCAACATTTTTGAGAACAAACCAAAATAATTAACAGGAGTTACGGGGCTCATGAACCCTCCCCACATATAGCCGTGCCAACACAAATCTGAGCTGCCTCTAAATCACTGCTGACCAATCTTCATCTTTAATCTGACGTCGGAGATATGAGTCGTCTTGAGAAGAAGCAAAATGATTAACCTCTGGACCCCACCAAACCGCATACTTGATCCAGCCTGTTGATTGGCCTTGCAAAATCGGACGACGACGTTGAAAATCACATAGCAGAACTGAGCGAGCTTTAACGAGCGATGAGGGTGGTTTTCGGACCCAGCCCTCATCCACGTGTCCTAAGTTGTATGGCATCGCTACCATATTCTTAAAACTGCCTTTAGCTTGAAGGTGGTGCGATCGCTCTGAAACCACTTGGGAGGCGGTTTTGTCTCCCGCCACTGAAAAAAGGGAAATGGAGCCGCCACAATGGATCCTGTCAGTTATTGCCTTCATCCTTTCTCCTAGCTGAGAAAACCTTGCGCCAGACTTTAGTGATCTCTAAGGTTGTGATAACCATCGCTGCAAGGGCCGGCCCTGGCCAGTTTACCTCCTTAGACCTGCCATACCATAATTGTGAATCTTGCGGGATCCTAATCATTATGAATTGGCTTCCTGCCATTCATCGGTTACCTTTTGAAGCACCATCGATGTTATACTTCAAAAAACCTTTCGGGGGGGGGCGGGGGATTCCAAAAATCTTTATATGTTTCCCTCATAATAATTTTCCTATCTAGACCTTGTGGAATGAGCCCTTGCATGCCTAATTGCCTAAGAATTGTTAGCTCTGCTTCTAAGGGAGGATTTTTGGGGAGATCCCTTGTTGTGGTGCTGACAGTCTCCTTCAGCTATTTCAAGATTTGCTCGAACAGGTGGAGGGAGGAGTTCTTCTCTTCTTTGAAGATTCTTTTGTTTCTTTCTTTCCACACATTCCATATGATGAAGCTTGGCAAAAGAGTCCATGTAGAGTTAAGAATTTCATAATTTGAAAATTTGTTCCTCTAATTGTTTAGGGTGTTGGTAATGCTCTCCTTGTCTCTATCGGACTGCTTGAAGATGTTAGCAAAAAAATCCCATAATTTGGAGGAGAAAGTGCAACTATTGAGAAGATGTTCCATAGTCTCCTCTTGTGCCTCACATCGCTGGCATCTAGAGGGTCCCAGCATACCCCTCTTCCTAATATTTTCCCAGGTTAGGATTTTTCGGTGGTGAACTAGCCACATAAAGAGTTTGATCTTCATCCAACCTTTGTGCCTCCATAACTTCTGCCAAGTTCGGTCCGAAGCTTGGGAATCCAGTTTAAGGAGAATACTTTTTGCTTCCTTAATATTAAAATTGCCCTCTTTGTTGTTACCCCATCTTAGTTGATCCTGCCCTTCAGTGACTAAAATCATCCTCTGATCCAAAATCCTTTTAAGGGTCTCTACTCTATTGTTGAGGGTTCTGTCCTCTCTGGCATCTATTTTCCTCCATGTTCTCCATTTTCCTGTGTTGTGAGAATGCTCCCAAAAGTCCTTTACTTTCACTAATCCTTGGTCATCTGTTTCATGCTTCAGGCCCAAAAATTCCTGTTTCAATAGTGTTGGTTCTTGTTGCCTTCTGTCCTCCTAGAATAATGCCAGATCTCCATCTTTGATTTCCCAGAAGCTATTTTTTTGAACCACCCCTCTGTTCTCCTAGGCGTTGTTCCATATGGGAGAGCCCTTCATGTTTCCAGACATTCTCATGATATCAGAAGAAAGCTAGCCACTGGCATATTTTCTTTCCAGATGCTTGCCCATTAAACTTTACGATCCTTAACCCATCACCATCAAAATTTGGCCCAAAAAACTTACTAAAAATAGTATTTAACTTTTAAAATAAACAATACATATTTATATTATTATTAAAAAGAAAAATAAACCATGCTAATTATATATGATACTTTAACATTTAATTATTAAACTAAAAATTAATAAAATATTTAAAATTTTATTTTTAATTTTTATTATCAGCTAATTTTAATTATTTACCGTCCAATATTATATAAAATCCTAATCTATTAACCTGAATTAAATTTCAACCAATTTTTTTTGTTGAGAAACTTCACTTTAAATACTTATATAATCCTCTATATAACTTAGGCTAATGATGATAAAACACCTTTGACCTTTACTCATTACCTAGATTCATGGTGTGGGTGTTTCGAGTGACATCATTTATTACTTTAGATATTACCACTCCATATAAAATATGTATATTCAATCATTTTTCTTATTATATTAATTTATAAATAACAATACAGTGAGGAAAAATTTAATTTATAAAAATAAGTTAAGTTTAGTCAATATACCAAATAATTTTTCCCAAACTTTTTTTCTAATTAATTTTAACTAAAATCAAAGAGATTTTTAAAAATTTGAGTGTAAGTTGTATAATTTTTAGAATTGGAATGTATGTGAAATTTTTCAGTGCTAAATTTATTTATACATTTAAAAATGTATTTTAAACAACAAAGAATCACAATCTTATTTGAAATTGTATAGCCAAAAATGTATTTTAAACGACAAAAAATCACAATTTTACTTGAAATTATATAACCAAAAATTAAAATGCATGTGAAATTTTTCACCGCTAAATTTATTTATGCATTTTTTTTGGTTGATAAGTGGGTGAATCCTGAAAATCACTCTTACCCTGTAGCTGAGAGGCCACTACTCAGGGGTGTCTAAGCTGTCAAAGTCTCCTCGCACCCGGCCTGAGCCGAGCTAGCTGAAACCATGCTAAATTTTTTGGTATCTGCGAGACTAGAACCTGTGAGTCGTGACCTTTTGCTTATAGAACACCTTAACAATGCACTAACAAAATTCGTGAAATAATTAAGTAGCTTAACTTAATTTTTCTTTTTGATTTAGTATAAGTTGTTATTGCTTCACTTTTTTTGATTTGGTATAAGTTGTTTTTTTTGATTTGGTATGAGTTGTTATTGCGTTCACTTTTTTTTTTATGATTTGGTATGAGTTGTTATTGCTTCACCTCATATCAACCTCCAAAACCGTCCATGCTCTCTCTATCAACAAGGAATCTTGAATCCCTAAATTAATATTTTAGGGAGATTTATTCATTATTTTATTTTTATTTTTTAAAACACGTGGAAACTCCATTTTTTTGTTTATTCAAATACACATTTCATTCTTTCGTTTGTCTTTTTGCAAAGCGGTACCACATAGATCCCCCACATGGCGTTTACTTGTGGCACCGCCTAATAACTTTTTGAAACTTATTTATTTATTTATAATATATCCATGGTTTGACCATATAATATTTAATTAATATTAGACATTAATCACTCATTAAATATTAGGTACTCCAATTTGAGATGCTTAGGCTAAACTAAAAGGGCCATGTGGGATTTGTTTTCGAACAAAATGTTATTAAATTCGCCGAAAGGAATAGTGAGAAGAAATCTCAAAAATGATTAAATTAGCGGAAAGTAGTTAGAAAACATAATATGTAATAGAGAAAATGTATTATGAGAAAAAATCTCTGCACATGATAATAATTGGTAATGCGTGATAGAGAATGAAACATCTATACAATTGAGAAAATGAAAGGTTAGTAATCTGTGTGGATTAAGTTATCTTGAAATATATTTATTGGATTTTTTTTAAAGTTTGGTAAGAGTCTATTTTTATTAGGTTTAATATATTATTTTTATCAAAATAAGGAATCGAATTATTAATTTTACTTAAAACAAAATATTTTAACAAAATAATAGATTATTATTTATTCAAAATCTTGTAAATATTATATATCGAGCTATATCCAAATTATAGTGAGTTTGGAAGGTTCTTCCCAAGTTTTTTGAGCAGCATAAAAATAAAATCTTAAATCAAAATAAATAATTGGTTTCCTTAGATTCGATAGACCAATATCTGATCTCAGTGACGTTAACCACCACCGACCATCATCATCAAATATTTTTATTATAAAATATAATATTAATAATTTTTTATTTTATGTTTTAACTATAAATGAATACTCTAAACCATAATTAATATTATTAATACAAAACAAAGTTTTAAAGTAAACCTACAAATTTTATCCCTTTAAAACCCAACTACTTTACTTGCTTACTTCATTCTCCATCCATCCCCTTTCCTAAATCAACTCCAACAAGTAATGCTAAATACCTCAAAACACACGTTTCCCAACCGTGCATTTAACTTTTTAACAAAGGGAATTCTGGTTTAGATCCATATGCTTCGACCGTAAATTAATTTCTGAACAATTTCGACATAAATAAATTCATTTTAACCTGAAGAAACGCAAACCTTAATTTTTTTTTGAACTATTATTTTTTCAATGTTTACATATATATATATTAATTTTTTTCTTCCGCAAACAAAGGGCTCACCTAATTCATCCGTTTAATTTTTTTGTTTTGTTTTGAGAATGTTACGATAAAGCAACGGTAATATAAATTTATACGCGACCTGCCCGCGGCTGCCACGTGGATCAGTCGTTTTCCCCACGTACAAGTGACGGAATCACCGCGTCCATTAACCGGAAGGCGACCGGTATAGAGACGTTTCGTCAATTCACGGCGACGTTACGGGCGTTGAGGCATTCGTATTTCACATAAAAGGTGAGTGCCCTTGTAGAATCTCTTCGTTCCTTCTGCAAAGTTCGTTTGTTCATGGAATGAAGACTTCAGGTCCTTTGCCCACTCTCAATTCGAACTATTTGCAGTTTTTCTTATATTCGTCGCGCAAATATCCCTGCGATCGCCGTAGCTTGTCTCTGGCTTTTGTTTGATCTCCGTTTTGTCGTACTCTGCACAGTTCTTGGCCCAGAATTGGGGATTTTTTTCCGACCAAAGCATTATATTTTGGGTGCCCTGTTCTTCTTATATTAACGCTGAATTGAATTTGATCTGTTCGGGGTTCTTTGTGTCTCTGGAGGTTTTATGAAAAATGGCCGGTTCTACAAGCCTGGATTTTGTGGGTATTGGCGGTGAAAGCCCTGTTGCCGGGATTGCCTTTGAAGTAGACGTGACGGACTCTAATGGGACGCCTCAAAGTGTGCCGAAGAGGGTCAGACGCCGCCTTTTGGAGGCGCCTGAAAACAAGCCCAGGACGCCATCCAGTCTTGAAGAAATTGAAGCTAAGCTCAAAGAAGCCGACCTCAGGCGCCAGGTAAAGTTACCTTATTTCTAGATTTTACAGTACTCTTAACCTCTTACATTTGATGGTAGTTTGTGTGCATCAGAATCATTCTTGTTAGGGAAGTCTCAGGGTTTTGTTCTCCCTTTCTACCATTAATTTTGAATCTACGAATTCATTATATGTCAAAGTATTATTTAAGCTACTTTTGAAAGAAAGTAACCATTTATGCTTTAAAACTTGCAGCAATTTCATGAGTGGTTGGCAAACAAGGCTCGGCCTAAGCCTCGAAGTCCAACTCGGTCTGCAAACCCTGAAGACTTGGCACAACGCCTCGAAGCCAAGCTTTCTGCGGCTGAGCAAAAGAGGTATTCTTTTGGCCAAATTGTCTCCATTCTGGGTTCTGTTATTCTCTTTTATCGAATTTGCGAATTTTGAAGCAGTATATGGGTTGTATAATTTGTTTTTTTAATTAATCGGTAGACACTCCCGCAGATTTTATCTTTTCTAACAACCAACCAAGTTTTTCTATAGTGGGGATTTTATGCATGAGTACATAGCAGGGTACAGATTGTAGTTGTAGCATAATAAGGCAGGTTTCACCGAAGTTCATAAATTAAAGCATTATTATAGCATAAAATAAATACTACTGCCTTTAGTGATAGACTTATGTTAAGTGTTTTATAGCAGCATAACCGAAGAAATATGTAATTGCCTAATCGCATCCATTATAGTTTCTTTGGCTTATTTAAGGACAGTTTATTCGGACTTTAGTTGTGGATAGAATAGATGAGAACCATATCCTGAATAGAAACCTGTAAAATTTGTGAAACGGTCACCTGCAACTTCAAGAAAAGCAACAAGAAACTATAGATTTTAATCAGATATACATTATCTTGACCAAATTACCTGTCGAGAAACCCCCATGAAGCTGCCTGTATCAGATGAATCTTATCTTCGTTGCCACAATATAGTCCTTGATTTTTAACTTGAACACCATAATAGTGTTGAAGAGGGAGTCCATACAGGTTCCTTGATTTTATTGAATTTGTGGAAAACCTGTGATCAGTTATGAAACCAACGTTTCGGACTAACTTGGTGAGTCCATCATCCATATGGCTTAGTAAAGAATCTTCCATGAAGCAATCCATATAAAACAAATTGAGTCCAGAAAAGGGCATAGTAAAGAATCTCTTATGAAGCAGTCCATATAAAACAAATTACACTCACTCAATACAAGTTGAAAAGAACAAATTGCACTCCAATACAAAACCAAACAGAGACGGAAGAGAGGGCACCCCACAGGAGGGCACATTCACGTGCAAGTAGGAAGTACAATGAAGGGTTTGCAAGGAAAGTATTTTTAACACCCCTTGAAGAATCCAAAGAGCATTTTATAGCCAATAAATGGCCCAAAAAACTCATTTCTTGAGTACACAGCTTGAGAAAATATGGCATACAAGCAAGAACAGATAATACTTGAGAATGTCAAGAAGATCATAGCTTATGTAGAATACATTGTTGTTGGACATTATGGTAACCTACTTTGAAAAGCGAAAGGATGCCTTTCTAACGGTTTGAAATAATGCAAACCAGAGCTATGCCAATTGCTTTTTTTATCCAGCTTCCAAAAGTATTGCTGCTGGTTGCATTTCTTTTGTGAGTATTTTGTTGTCAAGAAGGCATGGCTATTTATTGTTGTAACTGTTCGTGGTGACAAGCGTTCTTTTAGTTAGAGCATCAGTAAGCTTTGAACCAGGGTTGATAGCTGACTGTGTTTTCACAGTACCATAGATGATGTAGTTTCTTGTGGCTTTTTACTATTTAAATTGTGTGATACACTCATTATATGATGTATTATTGTATTTCATTTTTATTTTGATAAGATGCTTTGTTTACATGGTATTTTATGCCAAAAGGGGGCTGCTGAAGCAGACACTTCAAGCATGATTAAAATTGTGTGTTTTCAACCAAAATGCCCCAAAGTTTGAGGTTGATTATGATCATTATTTCTTCACTAGTGGTATTAAACTTAATGATTACCAGCTTATAACTTAATTGCTCTTGGTAATACAGCATGGTTGCATGCATACTACTAATTTTTGTGTGTTGTGTTTTGCAAAAATCGATGCTGGCCCTTAATGTGCTCAAGCCTAAATTTGTTGTCACTATTTTCATTGCTAGATACTGATAATTAAGAATTTCTGTCCCAACTAAAAGTATGTTATTATTTTCATTTCCAGATGAACTAAGAATTTCTGCCTAGACCATGTTGTAGGGATCAGTATGATGCGTTTTTACTTGTATGTTTCTTTCTCTAGGGGATAAGAGTTAAGTAACATAAATTTAAATTGGATTCTAGATAAGGGTTCGGAAAGGTTCATGCACGTGTAAGAGAGCAAATATGTATTAATTTTTATTTGACATGTGTGTGTGTAGACTGAAACAGTACAGACATTTTTATATGTCAATTTTAAAGAGGAACCCTGACCTGGTCACTCATGTTTTCTGTGCTGAAATTTCACTGTTTCTTGATATTTAGCTTGAAATTGTTTAGAACACCTTTAGAGCTTGTAACAAAAGAGCTCTTCATGCATTCCCTAAAAGCCATTTATATGCAGAAATGCAATTGACATTAACTGTCTTACTTTGATCTTGGCAGGTTGGAGCTCTTGGCACAGGCACAGATGCGCTTAGCCAAGTCAGATGAGCTGCGACAAGCGGCTAAAACAGAAGTGCAACTGCGTGCTGAAAGGGAGCGTGAGGAGCTGGAATCAAAAGTGGAATCCCGTGTGCAGCAGGCAGAGATAAACAGGATGGCTCTTGATAAACAACGGAGGGCTGCTGCCCAGGAGAGGATGGCCCATTCCCTTCTGCATCGGATGCTGCAGGAAGATAAAGATAAAGAGCGTATGGAAACACTTTATGCAACAATATGTCAAAGAGTTGCAGCTGCGGAAGAGAAGCGTTTGGGTCTTTTAGAGGCTGAAAAAACTCGTGCACATGCAATAGTTATGCAAGCTAGAAAGGTTGCCAATTCTGTCTGTGTTCAGAGGGAAATGGAGATTAAAAATTTGAAGGAGAAGTTGGAAAATCGATTACAAAGGGTATGTATGCATGGTGCAGCAGTTGATTTCAACATTTTTTCTCTTTTTGGTTTGCCTGAAGCTCATTTGTCCCAATGTAACACTTACACAGGCAAAACGCAAAAGAGCAGAACTTCTAAGGCAAAGGGGAAGATGTGGAGGTATCAGTCATATTAATCACCACAAAATGTACAAGCATGGGGACCGTCTCTCAAGAAAGTTGGCCAGGTCATAGATTAACTTATACGGGAAATCAGATTTTGATTTTAGAAATGTTAATAGACTGATGCAACACTATTTGTCGTTTTATGAACCTTACTGAGTTCTTATTTTATAGGGTTTGGAGGCAGTTCCAAAGGTCAAGACGTACAACATATGCTTTAGCACGGGAGTTTACTGCATGTGAAATCAGTCATTCCTCTGTTAATTCAGTTCCTTTTGAGCAGCTTGCAGCTCGCATACAGTCAACTTCCACATTACAGGCTGTGAAAGCACTTCTAGCTCGCATTGAGAGTCGGTTTTTGGTGTCACAAGCAAGACAGTCTAATGTTGCACAGATAGATCATTTGCTTAAGCGGTTATCTCCAGGACACAAGAAGATGTTTTCAACTGGAAATAGAGCTGCAAAGATGGCTGTTTCTCAAGTGTCTAACAAAGGGACAATTAGAGGTCAAAATGTTGAAGGAAAGGAACTGTTAAGGTATCCGGTACGTGTCTTTTTGTGTGCCTATATGATTTTGGGTCATCCTGAGGCTGTCTTCAGTGGTAGAGGAGACCGTGAAACTGCACTCGCAGAAGCAGCAGCTAGGCTTATTCCAGAGTTTGAATCCTTAATCACTATTATATTAGATGGGCCTTCTTCTAGCTCTCTGTCAAGACCTTCTTCTCCAAATGCAGCAGCCGATGATTGGGGTTCTGAAGAACCTCAGACATTAAGTCAACAGAGGCCTTTCGCAGCCCAGCTGGCTGCATTTGATGCTGCCTGGTGCTCTTATTTGTATCAATTTGTCTTGTGGAAAGTCAAGGATGCACAATCCCTTGAAGATGATTTAATTAGAGTGGCTTGCCAGCTTGAAGTTTCAATGCTGCAGAAGTGCAAGATAACATCAGGAGATGAGGATGATGCTAGTCATGACTCAAAGGCCATTCGCAAGCAGGTCTGGATTACTTTTTTATATTCACATGCGCTTGGTATTCCCATGTTCATGTTAATTGAGTGTATAGTTATAATTATTCATCTATGAGGATGGCCGTGAGTGACTAAAATGTGCATAGCTTTTCAATCTTGATTTTCTTGCTGTTGTGCTCTATTTTTTAAAATGATTTTTGTCACCTCTAATGAAATGATCCTGTTGGTGGATACATAAGGAAGATATCAACGATTTTACTAGAGGGATTTGCAGGGTGTATTTATATATATTAATTGGTTTCCATGGATTTGGAATTATAAAAGCCACTAACTGCTATCAGTACACCTTAGTAACTCAAGGTTGCTGGGTTGCCATAGAAATTTATTTTGGATTGTTTGTTTGTATTCTGAGTTTAAACTTTTGAGAAAATACTGCACTTTCTTCAGATGGTCTTTTTGTCTTTTATCTACCATTAATTAATCCTATTAAGACAGGTTAATATCATTGCTTAGTATGGAATACCTACTTCAATCTCAATAGGTGTATTTGTTTTTTTTTTTTAATTTTATATCTAAATTCTATAAGCCCATTTGAGTCTAAGTTCTCACCATTACATGCATTTTATAGGTTTTCGAAGATCAACAACTTCTGCGAGAAAGGGTTCTTCATTTGAGTGGCAGTGATGGAGCAACAAGGATGAAAATGGCACTATCAGATGCACGAGCTAAATTTATGGAATCGAAGGAGAATGGAACTCTACCGATGTCACCATTTTACCCTGCATCATTTTCGCCATCTCATAGTCCCTCTGATGTCCAAAATAGTGACAATGGAAAACCAAAGAAGGTTGCCCGATCATTATTTAAAAACACTTCAGAAGCAGAAACTTCCTCAAGCACTAAGACTAACTACTCCAGCAATAGATTGGGAGATGCACTTGAGGCAAAATTGTTAAATGACAATGAAATTGTGGTTAACGATATTCTTCATGACAGAGATAGATCATTGGCGGATATTCTCTGTGGAATAAATAAAGGTTCTGATAAAATTAAGGTGAGGATAATTAAAATCTGCTGAAAGGTAAGACTTGGTCTTCTTTTGGATTAAGGAAGCAGATAATTTAGTTCCTTCACATATGTTTTGCAGGCACAGGTTAAATCAACAATGGAGAAAGCTTTTTGGAATGGTGTTGAAGAGTCTCTTGCGCAGGATCATCCTGATTACAGTTGGGTTGTTGGACTTGTGAAAGAAGTCAGGGATGAGCTTCTTTCATTGATTCCTGAAAGTTGGAAGCAGGAACTCCTTGACAGCATCGATGTGGAGCTCTTGTCTCAGGTGCTATTTTTTGGAAGTGATAATGATTTTGTGGCATTGTATTGATGTGGATTTTGATTGACTTTCATATTTTCTTTGTGCATCCAGATACTGGAGTCAGGAAGCCAAGACATTGAGTATCTCAGCAAGCTTCTGGATTATTCATTAGGTGTTGTATTGAAGCTTGCTATTCCAGCAAATGATAATGAGTCAAAAGCAGCTCATGAAAAATTGTTTCATGAATTATCCGAGATAGTGGATGGAATGGACAAAAATTCAAACCGTTCCTTTGCACGTGCCTTGGTGAAGGGCCTTCGCTTTATTTTAGAACAAATACAGGTACAATTGCTGTGTGTCATTGATCCAGTTTAGTAACTAATGCTTTCATGTCATGTTTTTTTTACATACCTACAAATTGGAAAATGGGGGTATGGATGGCATGCTTTGTTGTGGTGTTTTGAAAGATGGATATGCTAGGGTCAACATTAGTGTAGAGAAATTTGTGGTTATTTTCTTTTTTAATTTCTCATGCCTCCACTGTGTATGGTGCAATATTTGCTTTGGCTTCAACTTTCAGAGAATCTATGCTTTCCACAATATATAGCATCCTACTTAAGAGATGCATAGCCACCTCTGATCCTAAAAGCTGTTAGATCTCCTTCTTGGAAGGCCTTTTACTTGCAAAGTCCAAATCTTATAACTAGGCAATAATAAGGGATGACTTTTTTCAAGTCAGTGATGCATTATTGGCACTGTCAGTGAACATTTTTGTTGTTGTTGTTCTGTTACCTAGGTTCTGAAGCAACATGTCAGTGCTGCACGAATTAGAGCACTGGAGCCACTGGTCCAGGGATCTGCAGGTGTTAGTTACTTGCAACAAGCATTCACTACTTGCTATGGCTCTTCTCCAGGGGCCACAACGGCATTGCCCCAAACTGTACAATGGCTTACTTTAGCGCAACAATCTGTGGAGCAGCAAAGAAGTGAATTTGAAGCTTTATCAACTGATTTTAGAAATAGTCAGCCTAGTGGATCAGGTTTACCTCCAGTGACATCACTCCGAACAGGGGGCCAATTAGATTTCGGAAAAAGCTCACCAATCACTTCTGCTAATGCCTTGGCATCTCCTTGCTGTACAGGTTTTGTCAATACCTTGTACTAACTGACATTTTTATGGACCAGTTTGTGCAGAAGCTGCAATATGTTGTTGTGGCTTACGTTTTAGTTTTCCTAATTGCAGGTTCTTCAAGTGAGACATCCCATGAGATCAAGTGGAACTCGATAGACACATTAGTAAGACTGGGCCTACTGCAATTGGCAAGCAAACCAGATGCTGCAAATGAGGAGACAACACCAGAAACATTGAAACTGAACATTAGAAGGTTGCAGAAGGCACAAAATGATATTCAGCATATTATTGTGATTGCAACCAGGTTAGTGAATTATGGTTACTCGTCTAGTTTTCTTTTAATTATTTTGTAAATTCTATTACTAGTGAGGCTTATATGCTATGCTTCAATATGCAGCATGCTATTGGTGAGACAGACACTTGCTGCGAAGGGAGTTCCAGCTGCAGAGCTTGATACTATCCTCGGTCGTGCAAACAAGCAGCTGAATGACATCCTTAGCAATCCTGCTATAAGCATTCATCATATTGGTCACTTCTTGTCTCAGCTTTGCTTGCCATCTGGGGAAAAAGATGAAGCTAACCAAGAGCTTATGACAAGGATTTTGAGGAGGAGTTTGTCTGCTGATGATGTTGTTTTTGTGAGGGTGTCAACTGCTGTATGTTCTGCAGTTCGAGCAATACTCCTTATTGGTAAATGTTTACATGGCCGATCGTTGGCAGAGTTGGCTTTGAAGCGAATTGGAGCTGTTGCTCTTGTTGACCAGCTTGTACGGGTAACTGATGATCTTGACATCATGGCTACTGTAACTTGTCAGGTCCATGGTCCTTGGTATTCGTGTATAGCTAGGGAGATGTGAAAGCTACCTAATATCTATAGGTTTGTGCAGGCCATTTAATTCCGAGAAAGTGTTGTAAGAAAATATCTGGATCAGTGGCAAGGTGGATGTAGTAGAGAGGACTCACATGTGGACGAAAACAAATCTCCTGGAAATTGTATTTTAAAATACTGTGCATAAGTTGGTTTGGGAAAAGGCTCTGTACATTTTAAGTGCCGGTGCCCAAACAATGTATATTGTTAGTTGCGACAATAGGCGACAATACTATTGGATATTTCATTGTCTATTTTATCAAGTTCTTATTGTGGGATTCCTCATTTATATTGCTGTGTATCTCAATTTTATGTTCATGTTGTGTTTACATGACAAAAAATGTATATTGTCCATAGTTCTGTATTTGTTTCTTATTTTTAATCAAGATCTTACAGTTGCAAGGACAATTGTTTTAAATTCTTCTGCTCAACATCGCGTCTACCCATATTACCACTATCCCTATTATTAAAGATCATGTAATGCCAGCTTGTAGGGGCAGCTGTAAATTGTCAGGTCTATGCTTCATGGTATATTTTCATGTACAGCTGGGGAGATGTTAAAGTTATCAGTGGCGAGGTGGGTGTTGTAGAGAGGTTGCTTGTGTAAGTTGCTTTGGGAAAGGCCTCCGAATGCCGTATATCCATTTTACAACTGACCTTACTATTAAGGATCATGTTTCCTTCTGAAGAAGGATAATGTTTCCTTCTGAAGTGTGGCTTTTCCTAATCCAGGTAGGGGAGGTCTCCCGTTTTCATGTCTGACCTTACTATTAAAGATCATTTTCTTCTTGAGAAATGAATCAAGTTCATGTGGATGGCTGATGCACAGTGTTGACTGGCTGCGACGAGAGATGAAGGTTGCTTTATAAAAGAGCTTAAATCTATGATATAAAAGAGCATAAATATAGCAACTGTGTATACAAGAGAATAAAAGAGCATAAATATAGCAACTGTATAAAGAGAATAGCTATTAACTGTATTTTGAGATTTTCAATTCTTCCCAGATTAAGATGATCTATTTATTTTTTTTTATTTTTTTTTACACATATATCAATGTGAATTTGATAAATTTTAAAAATCATATATAAAATTTAAAAATAAAATCACAAGAACATGGCTCCATAGAATTTAAAATTAATATACAAATAAATGTAAATTCAGTAATATATAAAAAAACAATATATAAGAAATTTATACCACTTAATTTAATTAAGTGACCGTTTATATTAAAAATAATTTGGATTCTTTCTATACTAAGAATTTACATAGTGATAACGGAAAATACATTTATTAGTGAGAAAAATTTATTAGGTAAAGTTGATAACTATCAGCTATAATATTATATTTAAAATTGGTTAAAATAAAATAAAAATATGAAGATGTAATATGTATAAAAAATATAATTTACAAGGACAAAGAATAGTCTACAATTAGCTCTTAGAATTTAAAATATAATTTACAAGGATGAAGAATAGTCTATAATTAGTTCTAAGAATCGAAAAATTATTTGGTAGAATTTTAATCAATGGTGAATTCTCCATTAACACGAGACTAGTTTTATATTGAAAGTACTGAATCAGTTTTAAAAATTTTCAATTCCTTTTACACATTTGTCCTTTTCCCATACAATTTCAAAATGACATTTTGTCAATCATACATAATAGTTGTGAAAGTGTAAGCATACAGCAGTTTTGTAGTGTAGTGATGAGCACAAATTCCTTTAGTTTAGATTGTTTGCTATTCACATTTCAAGTCCTTTATGGTGATCTCCAAATCCTTTAACAATTTTTTTTTCCTTATTTATGTTTTGGTTGTTGTCATTGATAATGTTCTTGATAAATACACACTTGTTTCATGAGATTACATTATTACTATAGCATTAAGAGCCATGAACCCAAAATCTCCATGCTTTTTTTAGTTATGTTGTTGATTCATCCAATACCTCTTTTTTCAATTGGTTCACTTTTAATTAGTTCTATTGTAGGGCTAATCTCAATGCTTGATGGAGGAATGATTTGCCCAATAGTGGTATGTTGTCACTAGGATTATGTGAAACTTGGTTAAGCCTAGACACCCCATTTGATAGTGTAACCTTTGCAGCTGGCTTCTATAATCAATCTCTCCATGTTAGATTTAAACCCAAGATTTGATTAGAACTAAACCCCACACAATTCAACGAGTCTACACTTCATGGGTATTTTGGGATCAACTCTATTACTTTGCATATGAAAATTATGTTATCAGTGGTCAAAGACTAACAACTACTCTTACTATATTTGTGGGGTAGCTCTACTTAGTAACTTGAGAACATTTCTCAACCTCACTTCCAACTAGGTATGTTCTAACCATCAAATATTTTGCAAATGAGGATACTAGCAGTGTCAAGTTGCTCAATGTAAGCACCTTACAACTAGCAGTGTCAAGTTGCTCAATGTAAGCACCTTACAACTGTTCCTAATGGTGTTAAGTTCTTCGAATTGTTAGAATTAAAAAATGTGAGAATAAATCAACAATAATAAAACACAGTAACAAGACATCACAATTATCTTTGAAATTATAAATTAAGAAAACCAAATTGAATTAGATCTATTACTCTTAGCCTGTAGACACCTTATAATGGAGTATTCGTAGCTTATTTATAGCCTTTATTACATTAAATACCATGGTTAATATCACGGGTCACCTAAAAATCACACACATGTGCATATTTGATCAGGTCGGCCCTAAAGCAAATTGGTCACCCTTGGAAGGCTATAAATATAAGTCAAGTGACCCTTATTTGTACAATCATCTTGGATCATTCTTCTATTCTCATCCTTGGTTTTGGCTTGCACAGGTCTAAGGTAGGTCTGCAGAGAATTGGCTCACATGAAGGTGAAATTGCAGGATCCAAAGCTTGCATCTTTGTTTTAGGGTTTTGGGCCTCAATCACAGGCATGTCATGGAGAAATATCAACTGCAAACTCATGCTGCCTGGCTCATTCGTGTCGCTGAAGTCTTTCAGCCCCACACACAACACGTCTTCCTTGCGGTTGGAAAGTAGGGTTTGTTTTTTGTCAATTGTCGTAGTTGACCACAGATGACTAAAGTTGACTATAGTGTGATAAAGTGATATCTGATCAGTACTCTTGCCGGAATCGTCTTTTGGATCTTGTTAGATTGATTTTGTTGGTATCATCTTCATGGATATTGTTTAGTTGTATGGATGAATATATGGATCATTGTACTCTTTTTTGTTGAATCATTCAATGACAATCTAATAATAAAAAGAATTTGAAAGAGTTTTCCCCGTAGTGGGTTTGCCCTGTCTCCGACCAATCCTAGCGCCTCTATGTGTGAATTCTTTTATTGTATTATTCCTTTATATTCCATTGCATTGCTGATGATATTGTTCTTTTTATATAATTGCATATTTTGCTGAATAATGTTGTAAATTTGAATAATGTTATGATGCTGTGGGGTGAATGCAATATGCAAATGATGAAATGCAATTATCAAAGCAAAGAACAACATAGCCCTAAGAAAAAATCACAGGTCTATGTCTAGAATTTATTGGTAGGGGTACTACATGCATAACTACGTCTTATAATTGTATGCCCATATACATGTTATTATATTTTTTAATTTACAATGCAATTTTTTTAATATAAAATTACTATTGTTGTTACCTCCAGAACTCTGGGAATGACCATTGCTTCTTTGATTGACACTTACAAATACCACCACTCTCTTTCCTTGCCATTCTTGTCTTCTACCATGTGTTGCACAACCTCAAGCTACATCTTTCACTTGCAAATCCTTGAAAGACTAAACTACCTCTTGGCTTGCCCACATTGTCACATCCATGCAACGACAAAGCCTCAATCATAACTTGGTCCCATCTATCTCACATTTTGAGATTACTTCCCATATTTCATTAGTTGAATATTCATCATCTTCGATAACATCAAGATAACATATGAGTACATCTGCCACCCTATAGCTATCTAATGTTTCATTCCACAACTTGATCCTATATCCTCTATATGCTCGAGAGGGGTAACTCCATGCACTATCACTCTACAACATGTATGGCTGAAAAACAAAGCTTATAAAAAAACTGGGGAATTCAACATGCCTAAAGCTAGGCTTCACATCTTGGACCAAAGAACTTAAATCGGATCAAATTGTGGACAAACCAAAGCTTTGATACTAGTTGTAGGATTAAAAAAACCAAAGCTTTGATACCAATTGTTAGGATTAAAAAATGTGAGACAAATAATAAATTGGCAATAACAAAATACACAACCATAAGACACCATGATGATCTTGGAAACCCTAAATTGGGAAAACTGCATCGTAATAGATACTCTTGGCCAAAAGGAAACTTACATTAGAGGATTCCTAGCCTATTTATAGGTTTCATTACATGCAATAACATGTGCTTGTGCTTGAAACCCACATATTTTAGACCTAACAACTTAACTCTATGGTTGAGTCAAGTTTACCTAACATAAACTATTCAATGTTGCTATGCATTATCAAGCCTTGTACATGTTGCACAAGTCACCATTGTTGAAGATTCTATTGTTGCGCTGAGAGGTGCATTCTACAACCCAGTATGAGGGCGACATATAAGTTTTTATATCCGTCTCTCAAAAAAATATTTATCAATACAAATTAATGTCCGCTGAAGAAAATAAAAATAATTATATAAATAACAAACTAGAAATCAATTTGATTGATCAATGTATTGATTGATTAACTAAGTGCATCAACGCGAGTTTTTTGTACTCATTTGTGCTCGCCTGGCTGTCTCCAAACATGTCTAAGTCTGATTATATTTGTTGACCTTGGTCAGTGGAGATTAAAGTATGTTAAAGAAAAAACCACTGCTTATTGAAGACGAGAGGCCTAACGTTGATAAACACAAGAGGCCTAACATTGATAAAAACATGGATTACTTGGAAACATTTTTGTAAATGACAAGCGTAGGTTGTGAAATACTCCACAATTACAGAATGATTACGAGTGATTGGTCACACCAAGAAGCAAACCAAGGAGACTGAAGCTTGAGACTATCATGATTAAGGAATTTTGTCTTAACATATCCCAAGTGATTAGATTGGCCAGTTGGCCTGCTATGATGATGGTATTTGAACATGATGGCGGAGGCTGCATTCATTATGTGAGGGAATCCTTATCTCACTAATAGACGTAGGTGCAAAATTCAACGGCGAAATCCGACAGAATGGATAAAATCAAAAAAACTGTTGGAAGTTTTTATATGTTTATATGTATATTGTATTTTAAATTATATGTCTTTGTATTGTAAATGTTTATATGCTTTTGGGAGATATTTGACCTACATTGTCATCTTGATGTGGAGAAATATTATTTGATTATTATGGTTGGGGTCGACTAAGGGGTTAGTTCGAGTTAGAGGTCAATTAGTTTATGGGCTTAGGGATAAGGGGTTATTGTTTAAGGGTTTAGGGGTTATGGGTTAAAGGCTTAGGGGTTAGGGGTTTAAGGGCATAGGAGAATGAGGTTAAGGTGATAGGGGGTTAATGTATGTTTAGGGAATTAATTAGGACCTAGAAGATTTAGAGGTTAATGAGGTTTTAGGGAGCATTATTAATAAGTTTTTAAAATATATTATACACATTTAAAAGATGGACATAGTGAATACAATTTTATAGGAAAGAAGAAAATAATTAATAATATATTGTAAAAATGTCATAAGACAAAATATATAAATATTAATATCATTAAGCATTAATTTTTACAAAAAATGATTAAAATAAAAATTTATATAAAGAGAGATGATGCATGCAAATAAAAATAGTCCATCTTATTTAGGTAAAATTGATATATATATATATATATATATATATAATATATATAATATATATATATATTATATATATATTATTATATATATTTATATATATACTTTATGTTAAAAAGTTTAAACGTATAAAATCTTTTTTATATATATTTTGTAGATTATTACTTTTTTTATAAAATTACAATTTTTAATAAATTTAACTTTGAAAATATTTTGTTACATATAAAACTATAATTTTGTCTCTAAAATCAAAGTAAAGTAATGTGTGATAATTAAAAGTATTGTCCATTTTAATTCTTTTTTGGTATGAAAGTAGATTGACATTAATATCCATGATTCATTGATATCTTGAATGTGAATGGAATCTATAAATATTTGGAAAACAGATATATTGAATGTGGATAATTATTAACATTATTTTACCATTTTTTATAAGGTTGTTTGAATTTGTCTTAAAATAATTAATATTATAATGTTTGAGTTTTTATTATAATTATTTAATTAATTTTAGTTATAATATATGGTTTGTTTATAATTCAATGAGTTATCTTTAATATCAGTTAAGTGATGAATTGCAAGAGAGATTTAGGAATTAAGTCTCTAGGGTGTTTACTTAATATTTGATCTTATAGACCTAAATAAATGTTTAAAGAAAGAAGTTAAAAGCACGTTGATTTTTATCATCCTCTTAAACTTTTGGTCTCCAAGTGAAATCAAGAAAGAATATGACATTGTAATGATGAATGAAAAATAAGATCAATATGTTTCTTATTATAGTTGTGACTATATATCTCTGAAAGTGTCTCTCTTCCTACATGTTAATAAAGTAACATCTTTCCTACATTTTTTCAACATATTCTTAAATATCTTGATAAATTGTAGAAGTATCATTATTGATTTGTTGTCTTTGTTTCTCGCTCTCACCCATGTTGTCTTTGTCTTTGTCTTTACAGTTGTCTTTGTTTTCCTATATTATATTTGTAAACGTTTGTATTGTTTAAATATTTGCTATAAATACTAATATTACTTTATTAAGTGTAATTGTATAGTATGGCCCCCCTAGGGCATTGCTCGACAAGGAAGATGTGGTTGTAGTACAAGCATCTATTCCAGAACATGGAGTGAGTATTGAGAATCAAGCTAATGATCTTATGGAAGAAGATAATGATGCTAATAACATAGTTGAAGAAGATAGGACAAATAGATTGTCCAAGAGACATTTAATAATGTTGGAATGGATGATGATGGAAACTAGTATGATGGTGCTTATGATATACTTGTACTTAAGAGGGCAAGTTAAGTTCTTTATGAAGGCTCATAAGCATCTCTTCTCTTTGTTGTATTTTTGCTGGTTAACTTAAAGATGGTGAATGGTTTTTCAAACATGTGTGACACAACTCCTAAGGTATGGAATATATTTTATGACATTTAGTACAAGTACATGATAAATCAATTATTTTTTCCGTTGTTTTTAATGTTGGTATGTTGATCATCATTTAATTTTTCATATTTGGATGCAATGTGTATGATTAGTATTGTTTACGTTAACCAATACTAATGATTTTTTTGTTGTTGTAGATTGTTAGGTAAATTTTTGTTACCCCCGTCAAATGTTTTACCTCGTATGTACCGAGATTTACATGCCATTATGAAAGATATCAGAATGGAGTATCAAGCTATTCATGCATGTCCTAAAGAAGATATTCTCTATTATAAAGAACATGCGTCGAAGGTCAAATGCCAAAAATGTGTCGAGAGTAGATATCAAAATGATAAAGAAACAAAAAATGTGCCTCGCAAGGTTCTTCGTTATATTTCCATAATTCCA
This sequence comes from Pinus taeda, assembly GCA_000404065.3. NCBI lineage: Eukaryota > Viridiplantae > Streptophyta > Pinopsida > Pinales > Pinaceae > Pinus > Pinus taeda. The sequence continues at coordinate 33,631 of APFE031274873.1, read as the reverse complement.
CGTTTTTGACAATTGTTTAGGTGAAAAAGTATAGAACACTTTATGGATTACCATGTAACAAAAAGAAGCGACAATGGTATTCTTTGAATGCCTACAAATGGATCTACATTTAGGAATATAGAGGAAAGGTGGTTAAAGTTTAAATAAGAACCTCGTAATATTAGGATTTCATTGGATGTTGTCAATCTATTTGGAGATATCATATATACTTACTCGATGTGGCCCGTTTTTATTACCAACAATAACATTCCTTTGTGGCTTTCAATAAAGAGGAAGCACATAATGTTGACAATGATTGTTCTAGGTATTAATTTGTTTAGAATAATTTTTTTTAACACAATAACATCTCATTTGTCTTGTTTGTTTCATAATTATGTCTTATATTTTTGTTTACTCATATATGTTCAATTATGTTTTATAATTATGTGATCTTATATTTTTTTTATTCACTCATATATGTTGTAATTATGTACTATATGTTCAATCAATTAGGTAAGTACCATGTCAAAAATATGAATGTATATATCGAGCCTCTTATTGATGAGTTAGTGGACTTATGAAATTGTATCACTATGTATGATAACTCTAGACCAGTAGATGCACAAAGAGAATTTGAATTCCATGCAATGCTTGTATGGAAAATTCACGATGCTTAAGGGCTAACACATTTCTGTGGTATGTAATTATAACATTACCGTACACTTTAATAGTGTTAAATTTTTTGAAGTTCATTTCATGTATGTTTTTTAAATAGTCCCTTCATTGTACATAAAATAACTGATATAAAAATTATTCCATCTCTTGCAGGTCTTCAAACAGAGGGTAAATTTGCTTGTCTAGTTTGTGGTCCTAAGATAAAATCTCATTGTTGCTTTCACAAGTGTCGCTTTCAGTTTTGTGGCTGTTATTTTTTCTTTCTTTCACTTTCACAGGTGTCGTTATCATGTTATATTTTCTCTGACATGTGGAGGGAAGTAAGAAGAGGAGAAGAAGAGTGGAATATGTGATATGTGAGAGCATAGAGCGAGAGGGAAGAATGGATAAGGGAAAGGATAATGAGGAAAAAGCGAGTAAAAAACAAATATGCGAGAGTTTTCGCTGTGATAAACACCCTCCAATTTTTTTCCTACACTTGAATGTTGGAGCCTACTCAGGATCTTGTGATCTGTCATTCCAAGGTCACTTCATTGTTAGTCGATACTTTTCTAAGTGTTTTGTCTTCTTCTCAAGTTATAAGTCTCAAAGTATCTTTCTCACACATGCTCAGTCCTTGATGAATTCACAAGCGCGCCTTTATTCTGCAAGGTTAGATAGGCATTGAACAATCCTTGAGAGTAGGGCTTGTGTAGTCTATAGGAATAGGGCTTGCACAATGTTTAGTTACAATGCTTGCACAATCACTATTGATAGTGACTATGCATTCCATAAGGATAGTGCACTACGCAACCTATGCTAACAGTCAAATGTGAAACATTGTTTGATAGCCTCTCTCTTACTTCGGTTGCAATTGTACTTCTATTTTAGTGAGTTTTCTCATTTGTCACTTTTTCACACCTTTGCTTTCACAAGTGTCACTTTCAGTTTTGTAACTATTATTTTTTCTTTCTTTCACTTTCACAAGTGTCGTTATCATGTTATCTTTTCCCTGACATGTGTTGATTTCACTTTTTCCATCTTTTGCAAGTGTCATTTTCAAGTTTTCTTACTGTCCTAAGTGTTTCTTCTACCCATTTTCACTCATGTATGTGTTGCACCTCTACACATCACTAGAGGAAACTCTAGTGCACCCTTCTGTATTAGATGGTCATGTATATCATAAGAATACATTCTTGGTACATTCTTGCAGCTTAGTTCACTTCATGATTACAGTCAACACTTTTGTCGCAACTTTTATTCTAAGTGTCGTAATGCTACATTTCAATTGCCACGCCTAGAAATAAGTGTCGTTTTGATGTTGTTTCAAGGTGTGATTTTTTTTATCATGATTTCTATGCATTCACATGGATTTTATTGATGGAATTCATGAGTGTGATCTGTGTTTGAGTCTCATTTAGATGTTTTTGCTTCTCTTATTCCACTGATCCCACACTTAGCCACTTTAGAGCTCCTCTTGGTCCTCTTGCCTAGTGCAAGTTGTGAATGCATTAGCCCACTCCTAGCTGATGAGCGCTATATATCTATGAGCCTCATTGATGAAATATATTTCTCGTAAACTTGTGCATTGATTATTTCTTAAGGTCATCTCCTATGATTGCACATTCAAAACCTTCAAAGCATAGTCACCTAACCCTTGTTGCTTGTACTCACTCAATGCACTGAGATTTGAACACTTTTGCCTTGCATAGCACATGGAGAACTTATAATTGAAAACCAAACCTCCTCCATCCCATTGCAAAATCAAACTAAGTAATCGAAATACCATCCTCCCTTCATAGCGTAGTGAATACTCACTGGGCAAAGTGACTTGAATTTCATTGCTTGTCTTAGCCAATTGCACAATATTCCCTCAAGTGAGACTCCCTACGCCATGACTTTCTCTATCTTGGCCTCCTCTATGCATTGCACACTTATTTTCCACAGTGAGACGTTCCCTCAGTCAATGTGAATCCAAATTGCACAATCATTATCTTGCTTTCCCTTCAACCCTGCACTCTACGCAATTTCAGTCAACAAGCTCATCACACTATCTCTTGCACCTGCCCACTACAATGACCCTAAATATATTTTAATATTATTAATAAAATTCAATAATAATAATAAATAATAATATTAATTATATATTATAATAACTAGACATATAGGCATCTACTTGTTTTGCTAGACATGTGTAATAACCAAAATTACTTAAATGAAATTTCTACATTTATAATTCTTAAACCAAACAAATTTGTAAAATTTGATTTACCTAATTAATATGAAGTATTATGTCTGAGGTTTCACACTTGTATTATTATAACGTTGTCGCTGCTACAACACCCTTCAAAATTTCACTTCATTCAAATTTTGGAGCCTTCTTCACTGTTGTATCTAGTGTCACCTTGGTCATCAACTGTTGTTTCAAGTCATTTTATATGTTTCAAGTTTTCTTGATCATCCTTATGTGTTGTCGCATTCATTAGAACATCTTTAGTGTATTTGATGGTCGTAACACCTATGTTGTTGTCAAACGACACTTTTTGGTCGCGGTCACAGACACTTTGTTTGTTGTACTTGGGGAATGTATGTAAAGTTGCGTTTTGATGTCTATTTATCATTGCTCAAGATTTTATAAATTTTATTGACAAGTTGGTATGTGTCACACATGATTGTATTTCTAAACTCATTGTGTTTTCCCCTTGTTCTATCTTGCAAACTCAGATAAATTTTGGTTGCAAAGTGAACCCATTAAGGCAAGGAGTGAATGAGTGAACTTTTAAGCCTTGATCGAGAATCCTTCATTGTTCAAAAGTGCCCCCTATTCCCTCCAAGAATGCATAGCACACTCCTAAATAATATTTTCCTTTCCTTGTTCCGAAATGTGCCCTAAAGAACCAAGTATTCCTTTGAGCGCACTTCTTCGGCTCGAAGTACTACACCCTCTTTGAGCACATGTTCTCACCCTGAAGACCTAAAGCCTAACCCCTTCAGCCTTCAAAAATGTGCACCATGCCCTCCTTGACCCTTTTGAGTGCATGTGAACACTTTGAAGCCTTGAAGCGTCATCCTTCATCCTTCGACATTGTGCCTTGTTCCCACCTTTATCTTCTTGAGCACATGACCGAACCTTGAAGCCCCTCCAGGCTTCCCCTTCATTCTTCATCTCTACCCCCTGTTCCCTCCTTTGTCTTCTTGAGTGCATGAGTGCACCCTAACGCCCCAAAGCCTTCCCCTTTAGCATTCAACTCTGCCCCCTATTCCCTCCTTGTCTCCCTTGAGTGCACAACACACTTGGAAAGCCTGAAGCCTCATATTTCGTCGTTTGGACATGTGCCCTATGCCTTCCCTTGAGTTTCTCTCTCTCTTCTTTAGCACATGAGTGCATCCCAAATCCTTGAATATTCCTCTTTTCAGCTCTTCAACCTTTTGAAGTGTGCCATTGCGCCTAGAAGCTCTCACTGCTCCTTCCAAGCGCACTGCTAAGACATGAACAAAAAATCTACATGAAAAATGTTAGAATATGAGATTTTTCAAGATGATGGTTTCTTTCCATGAGTGATTAAATTCATAGGTATTTCAAGAACAACATGGCAAGCATGCATGAATAATATCAGGCAAAGAAGGCAGACAAAGGAAGCATCAAAGAAAAGAGAACACATTGAAGTCTTGATGATCGAAGCACCTTGAAGACTCCATGAGATCAAAGACCCTTTGGAGGGTGAAGACATCAATGATTGGAAGCTGCATGCAAGAGAAAAGACATGAGTGGAAACCATGTCACCTTTAAATAAATTCCATGTCATGAGTCACTATGAGTCTCAGTCATCAATAATAGTGACTCGTCACGCCCTCATCACATGATGATGTGGAAGTTATGATGTAATGATGTAATCATTGTAAATACAAAGAAGCAGAAGTCCAAGAGTCATGTATGGACAAAATATCCATGTATAGAAGTCCAAAATACATGTAATTACAAAATTCATATGTAATTCCAAAATTCATTTGGAAGTCCAAATGTCTTAGAAGTTCAAAGGTCATTAGAAGTTGGAAAGCCAAGAGTTATGAAGATATTCAAAGTCATGCCTCAAGTTATAAAAGGATCCTCATTGCTCAAGAAAAGGACTTTAAACCTTGGATTCTCCCACAAGGCATTATAGAGATAGATTTAGTACTTTTGGGGAGCAATTAGTGGCTCTAAAGCTCCAATATTGGAGCTAGTGATGTTCATTGTACTTATGTATCTTGGAACTTTTTCTTAATACTTGAAGCCTTTTGGCCAACACATTTTCATGCATAGATTATGGATGTTTTAAGACTACTCTTTGAATATTTATGATTCAAGTTATCTTTCACATGTACTAAAGTAATTGAGCTATTTCAATGAATTTGGTGCTTGAATTGTTGGAAATGTGTTGTAATGATTGTAACAATTTTCACATCTATGTGAACTACTTCACTTGATGTTAGATGAGTCTTTCTCATATGTGTGTGTGTCTCCATTAGATTAGTACTATTACTTCGCTTTTAGAGGCTCACTTTATCCCCCATTTGCAGTGAAAGAACCTTGATACATCTACAATCGAACATTCACAAGGCATACTCTCTTGCTCATTCAAAAGCACATGTTCACTTCTCTCTCATGCTAACTGCTTAGACCAAGGAATATCTTTAAGTAAACGACAATCATGCCATATTTTAGATGAGACTCCTACACCTAATGGTGTGAGGTCTAATTTGGACGTCATATAAGGGAGATCCCTTGTATGTTGGTGGTATTCAACACCGCTAACATTCTGGTGCTAGGAGGGAAACAAGTTTTTTATGGCTAATAACTCTACACATCCCAATAAGTCATCTTCTAGACAAGGAAATAATATTATGAGCACCATTCCAACTCCTATTCCCAAAGTAGGAGGGTCTTCCCAGCCTGACACAAAGTTGGCTTATAAGGTTACCTATGAACAACTTTGAGTGATTTGAATTATAAACTGTCGGTTTGCAAAAGCTATCTGTTTACTCCCTATTGCTCAAAATATTCCGCATTATCCTAAAGAGAAAGAAACAACTCGTATTGGTGTATTAGTTGCATTAGTGGAAGATTTGGTTATTTCCACACTTGAGGAGTTAGTAGAGTCTTCTGAAGACACAGTCAAACAAGATACACTTCCACCCTTTCAAGAGGAATACAAGAAATACATTATTCTTTATAACGAAGAAAAATCGAGAGCTAATTTTGAGTTTAACGACAGTTTAAATGGTGAAGGAGAAGGCTCGTCAGATTCTGAAAAGGAGGAGGAACGCAAATATGAAGACATGGCCAATCAGGACTTGGATTGGATGGCCCAAGGGCCTTTTTCTCGTCTGGATAACCTTCATAAACTTCCCAGACAATGAGAGAAGTTTTTATCAAAGTTTGATCTAGTTAAGAAGAATAAAGTAGAAGACCACATCGATGATTTCTACTTGCATCTACAAATGTTAGAGGTACGATACGATGATGTTGCTTGTAGGATTTTTACTTTTACATTAGAAGGTAGAGCAGTAGCATGGTACCATAGTTTTCCTATTACTTCGGTCCATGGTTGGAGGGAGTTTAAGAAATTGTTTTGGAGAAATTCGCTTATGACAAGACTCTCGCCATGTTATTGAAGGAGCTCAGGAACATCAAGATGGGGGAAAAGGATAAAGTTAAATACTTCAATCAAAAGTTCAACCACATATGAACAAGTTTCCCTCGGGCATGCAACCTCACGATTTAATCACTATTGATTATTATACAATTCCCTTGCCCACAAACAATTCCTCTTTTGTTAAATGAGCTAAAAAGGAGACATTGGCTCTAAAATTTTCATAATAAATCGTCGTGGAGAAAGACTTGTGTGCTATTGGAGTTATTACTAATGATTATGAATCTAAGACTCCAAGGAGACTGGTAAGAAGTATCAACCTTCTTCGAGTAAGCCTAAGGAAAAGGATTCTGTAGATATTGAAAGATTGAACAAGACATTAAAGGCACTTACCAACGAACTTTTAGAATTGAAGAGAAGGTAAAACCATGCTTCTACTAGTAGCAAGCCCCCCAAGTCTTTTCCATTAAGAAGGAATAATAACAACAACAATAATCAACTAGCTAAATTTTCCCAGAGTTTGAATGTTGTGTTGAATATTGAAAGTATAAGCATGGATGACTACTGTTGTTTCCACCAAGAATAGAATTCAAAGAAAAAATGCCCACAATGGAACCACAACATGAATTCTCTAGCCACACACATTATTGATAATTTACTAGTAGATGAGAAGACTTAGCAAATATAAGAAACAAATAAACCCACAACGGCTAAAGAAATTACAGGTATTGGACATGCAATTAATGCATTTGATTGTATTCTCAATGCTGATAAAAAGAGTGCTGAAGCACCACCGCAAAGCAAGGCCCCCCCTTAGAACAATAATGGTTGATATAATTTGAGGTGCTAAGGGCCCATTTCTGAACAGGAGGTGGCGAGACAAAAATTGAAGGAGCAATTGTTAAGAAGGATCTCACCACCGACTAATCCTACTCAGAATGCACAAAGTAAGTATAGAAATGCTACTTCTTCTTATAACACTTCCTTCGGTATGAAAAACAAGTCCATTACTTCAGAAGTATCAAACAAAGACACTCCTCCAAACACTTCAACACTGCATGCTAAAAGTGAAACGATTAATTATAATATTGTTGAAGATTTGAAGAGAGATCGTGCCAACATTTCCATCTTTGAACTCGCAAAAATAGCAAGTCAATGTGAACTGCTTGTCTAATCCTTTTCACAACCTTCATCAGGTGATAATGCTTATTCTTCTCAAAATGTGTTTGGTAAGTCCTTTGGAGCCCTTGAATTTGTGGTTAATGCTGTCATGCTAGATTCTAACACTCTCTGCGCTCCTTTTTTTTTAACCTTTGAAGTTTTTAATTACAATTTCCATAGTTGTTTAGTTGATTCCAGTGCATATGTGAACATAATGCCATTATCTATTGCTAAGAAAATTAATGCTATATGGGATAAAACCGATGAACAAATCATTCAACTCGACAAATCCCTTGTCTAAGTTATTGATGATCTCAAGAAGATTATTATCCAATTATCATCTGATCATCGAGTACACCAATGTATAAATATTTTTATTGTTATTGTGTACATCCTTGATGCCTATGGAGTACTCCTGAGTAGAGTCTCATCTATTAAATTACAAGGGTATTTTGCTATAGATTGGTCACATTTATGGTTTCTATACAAGGGCATAAAAAACAAGATTCGAGTGGAGAGTGAATCATATATGAAATATATTGTGACACCGCTTGAGGGCCATAATGCACCTGGTGCTTTTGATGATTTAATATTTGGAAATTGTTTCTTGGAAACTAATCATGGGTGTTATCAAGCACAACCATCACCCATCCCACCTGATACACAGGTGGAGCTCCTTCCTTGTACTTCAACTGATGCTAATGAATCCTATAATATAGATGTACATAATACTAATAATAGTATAGGAAGTAGTTTAGTAGCTAATAATATTTTGACTCTATACTTTGATGGTTCAAAGGCCCAAGATAACTCTCAAGCTAGTTACGTACTCATAGACCCACAAAATAAGAAGAACATCCTATCATGTTGTTTGGAGTTTGAGTGTACAAATAATATTACCGAATATGAAGCACTTGTGCTTGGAATAAAGAAAGCCATCAATATGAAGGTAGAGTTTCTCAAGGTAATTGATGACTCAGAAGTGGTCACTTTTCAAGTATGGAATACCATCCACTACGTTTCACCAAATATTAAAAACTACCAACAGAAGGTAGGGCGATTAATTAATTATTTTAAATGTTTTAATATCATTTCTATTCCTAGGCTTAGAAATGTTGCAGTAGTTGCATTAGACAATGCAACCAATAGAATGTCACCATTCAGAAATGGATTTTCTATTGAGATTATATATAAACCATTTGTGATTAATAACATCATTAATTTTCATGTTTTCAATGCCGACCAATAAATACTGAATTTTATGGCTAATGACGACGTGTTTAAAGATGCTTCCATTGAGTAGGATGAGCACAAAAAGTCTTTATAGGAGGAAATCTAATACAATGAAAGGAAACACTATGCCTAAAGGTGTGGTGTCCATGGAAAAATTATATGACCTGTAAAACTAGTTTAAAGGACCAATCAATACTAAGAATCAAAGCTCAAAGTTATCATACAAAGAAGTCAATTTGGGAACTCAAGAAGATATGAAGTATATGAACTTTGATACATGTTGTTCTCCACAAGAATGACAAGCATTCATATTCTTATCCAAACAATATCGTGATGTGTTTGCATGGACATACGATGACTTAAAGACATACGATACTTGTATTATCCAGTATGTCATTCCCATTAAAGAAGAGGTAAAACCTTTTCAGAAGAAGTTAAGGAAATTCCATCCTATGCTAGAACCCTTGATCCAAAAGGAATTGAGAAAGGTGTTGGATGATCAGATCATTTTCAAAGTTAGACATTCCACTTGGGTTTTGAATTTGGTCCTGGTAAAAAATAAGTCTAGTGAGATAAGTTTAGGCATCAATTTCCAAAATCTCAATCAAGCATATGATAAATATAATTAACTAATGCCATCCATGGACCAGATCCTCTAAACAATATCTGGGTCTGAGATGTTATCACTACTAGATGGTTTTTCTAGTTACAATCAAGTGCTAGTAGCAAAATCAGATAATTTTAAACTACCTTCAGGACCAAGTGGGGAACATTCACTTTTAAGAGAATGCCGTTCGAGCTTATCAATTCTAGCACTACATTTAAAAGAGCAATGGACATCACCTTCCATGGCTTGATTGGCCCAAGTGTAGTTGTTTATTTAGATGATGTTACTGTGTTTTCAAAAATAAGATCAAATCATCTATGTCATTTGAAGCAAATATTTTAGTAGTGTCACAAATATGGGATTTCTCTCAATCCCAAGAAAAACATCTTTGGTGTGTCAAAAGGAAATTTCTTAGGACACATAATTGTAAAGAGTGGAATTAAATTTGATTCCGAAAGGGTTAAAGCCATAATTCAGATCTCGTTCCTGGTAAATAAATAAGCCATGCAATATTTCTTAGGGAAATTTAATTTCCTGTGAAAGTTCATCTCTAATTATGCTCAAATAATTAAACCTCTACAAGAGATGATTAAAAAACGTGTGAATTATAAATGGGACAAAAGGGAGAAGGATGATTTTTTTCAAATTAAACAAGCTATTTCTTATGCACATGCATTATTGAGTCTCGATTATGGCGATGATTTACTACTTTATACTTTTTCTTCATATCCGTTTATTGCGGCCATGCTAACTCAAAAGGATACTAGAGGAAATGAATGACCTATCTCTTTCATGAGTTTTGGATTACAGGGGTTAGAGCTAAATTATCCTACCATTAATAAACATGCATATGCTATGTACAAGGCAGTAAAATATTCCAGGTCCTATCTCCTTAAATCTCACACGATCATATTTGTGCCTCATCTAGCGGTCAAAACACTTTTCATACAATAGGAGCTAGGTGAGAAGAGTTCAAATAGGAGGACCTGCTTACAGGATAATGATCTAGAGTTTAAACTAGTTCATACCATTAAGGTCCATGACCTATGTCAACTTTCATCCGAAGCAAGAGATGTTATTGAGCAAGATATTTCAGGTTGGGAGTAGAAAATAGAAATGTATCACATTGAACATGTTCCCCATATCAAATCAACAACGCCATGGTATTCAAACATGCGAAAATGTCTAGAGAATGACACCTTTCCCACACATTTATCGACTAAAAAAAAGAGGGAAATTCACCTTAAAGCTCTATCCTACCAGCTTGTTCATGGAGTTCCTTTTACAAAGCACCATAACAGTATCTCGCTAAGATGCCTTGAGACTCGTGATACAGAGAAAGTACTGAAAGACTTACATGATGGAATGGCAAGTGGTCACTATGCGGGCGATACAACTGTGCATAAAGTGAGGAGGGTTGGTTACTATTGGCTCCCTTATTCAAATATACTCATGCTTATGTTCGCAAGTGCCCAACTTTTAAGAGATGCGTTAATCGAGATCAAAAGTCAACTACCCCACTGTTACCAATAGAAGTCAAGGAATCATTCCAATAGTGGGGACTAGATGTTATTGGATAAATCTTTCCACATTCATCAAAGTAACACCAATATATTTTAAAAAGGACAAATTATTTTACTCAGTGGAAAGAAACAATTCCCTTGAGACAAGTAAACGACCAAGAATTTATCCACTTCTTAAAGCAGGTTATTATAACCAGGTTTGACATTCTCTTGTCTTTAAGAATGAAAATTATTTTTCTTCATTGAAACTTCATGAATTCACATTGGAGAGTGGTATTATGTTAAAGCATGCATATAACTGTTATCCACAGGGAAATGGTTTAGTTGAGTCAACAAATACAAATCTTATCCACATAATCAAGAAAACCATTTTCTCTAAGAAAAGGAATTGGCACAACACTTTGAAAAATGCATTATGGGATGATCATGTAACTCCTAAGCCTTCCCTGAAAACCTCATTGTACTTTTTGGTTTATGGTAAAGAAGCTACCTTGCCCTCGAACTTGTATCTCCCAGCCTTGAAACTCTCCCAGGAGTCCCAAGGTAGACCTTTCCTTCTGGTTCAAAGCAGGATATATACTTTACTCAAACTTGAGGAAGAAAGGCTCAAATCCAAAGAGAGATTTGTCATCCATCAAAACTATGTTAAGCACTGGTTCGATAAGAAATCCGTAGGGACTAAGAGTCTCGATGTGGGTGATTTAGTATTGAAGTGGTACAAAGCCCATGAAGAGAAAGGCAAACACATAAAGTTCCAACCTATAGGGACTAACCCTTTTACCATCGAAGAGAAGCTCAATCATAATACCCTCAAGATGAAATCCTTAAATGAGCGGATTGGCCCCCTTCACACAAATGTCCAAGATTTGAAGCAATATTTCCAATAGCATCTCTAAGCTCCTCTTCCTATACAATTTGTCCTTTTTCTTTTATTTTTTGTCAGTGTCATTCTTTGTATGTTTTTCAAATTGGGTCTTGTCTTGCTTTGAGTCCTAGTCATTGTATGTAAATAAGACCTTGTGTGAGAAGTTCATGGCTCAAAAGGACTTTGTAGTCAAATAAAGAGAAAATGTGACAACCATAATGCTTGGATTTTTGTTTGTTCTTCTTCTTTGTTTGGGAAGGTGCCATAGGTTGAGCTAAGTCTAGATGGAAAATACAATACATTTAAAAGGAAAACCTTGAGAGAACCTATTAGATCTGCACCTATGCTAGTATCCAAACTACTCAACTTAGTATGAATCTACTTGTGTGTTACATGTTTATCCAATCTAGTAAAGAAAGGATAAGGGGAAAATATAAAGAGAGCAAACCAATATCATACATTCTAAAAATATTTCTTTGAAGGGGAAAATTCCTATGCTCTCAATAAGTTGGGATCCCTCTTCTGCTCGTTGAAAATAATAAGTTCCAAAGCACAATCCTATTAAATAAATAAATAAACGGTGAAAGAAGAGAAAGGCTTCCTATGCAGGAAGGTGAAGCAATCGACTTTGCTGGGGCACTGTCCATGCCTGCTAGCAACAAAGAAATTTTTTTTGATCCTGAGGTTACTTCGCCAGGGTACTGTCCAGGTTTGTTTGTCGCAGAGCAACACTAGAGATGAAAACTCTTACCTTTAATATCATAAACTCGTCACACATTTACCCTTTCTTGGATTGAAATAATTGTGATATGGCATATATTTTGTGTGTTGAACGAAGTGAAAGAAAGCGGGATACTATGTACATAATCAAGTCAAAAGGGGGGAGTCAAGGTAATATAATTGGTGAATTAATACTTCTAGAGGGATTGTCCCTTAAACTGAAAATTCATTCCTAGACATAGAAGATGAATCTCGCCCAATGTGTCGCCAAGTGTTGTCGTTGCTACAACACGCTCAAAAATTTCACTGCATTCAAATTTTGGAGCCTTCTTCACCGCCATGTTTAGTGTCACCTCGGTTGTCGATTGTCATTTCTAGTCATTCTATATGTTTCAAGTGTTCTTGATCATCCTTATGTGTCATCTTATTTATTAGAACATATTTAGTGTATTTCATGGTTGTAACACCTTTGTTGTTGTAAAACAACACTTTTTGGTTGCATTCACACACACTTTGTTTATTGCGCCCGAGGAATGTATGTAAAATGGCATTTTGATGTATATTTATCATTGTTCAAGATTTTCTAAGTTCTATTGATGAGTTGGTATGTGTTTCACATTATTGTATGTCTAAACTCATCCCTTGTTCTATCCTCCATACTTAGACAAATTTTGGTTGAAAAGTGAACCCATTAAGGCAAGGAGCACATGAGTGCACTCTTAAGCCTTGATTGGGAATCCTTCGTTGTTTGGAAGTGCACCCTATGCCCTCTAAGAGAACATAGCGCACTCCTAAAGCATATTTCCCCTTCCTTGTTTCGAATTGTGCCCTAAAGAACCAAGTCTTCCTTTGAGTGCACTTCTTTGACTTGAAGGATTGCACCCTATTTGAGTGTATGAGTGCACTCCAAAGACCCGAAGCCTAACCCCTTCAACATTCAGCAATATGCCTTGCACCCTTCTTGACCCTTTTGAGTGCATGAGCTCACTATGAATCCTTGAAGTCTCATCCTTCACCCTTCGACACTGCGCCCTGCATCCTCCTTTTCCTTCTTGAGCACATGGGTGAACCCTAAAACCTCAAAGCCTTCCTCTTCATCCTTCAACTCTGCGCCTTGTGCCACCCTTATCTCCCTTGAGGACACAACTCACTTGGGAAGCTCAAAGCCTCATCCTACATCCTTCGAACATGCACCTTGGACATTCCCTTGAGTTTCGCTCTCTCTTCTTGAGCACATGAGTGCATCACGAAGCCTCGAAGTTTCCTCTCTTCAACTCTTCAACCTTTCAAAGTGATCCCTTACACCTAAAAGCTCTCATTTCTCCTTCCAAGCACATTGCTAAGACATGAACAAAAAATAGGCATGAAACATGTTAGAACTGGATACTTTTCAAGTTGATAGTTGCTTGGCATGAGTTATTGTAGTCACAGGTATTCCAAGAATAGCATGGAAAGCATGCATGAAGAAGATCGGGCAAAGAAGGCATATAAAGGAAGCACCAAAGAAAAAAGAACACATTGACGTCTTGATGATTGAATCACCGTAAAGACTCCATAAGATCAAAGACCTTTTGGAGGGTGAAAACATCAATGATTAGAAGCTGCATGCAAGAGAAAAGACATGAGTGGCAGTCATGTCACTATTGAATAAATTCCATGTCATCAGCCATTATGAGTCTGAATCATCAATAATAATGACTTTTCACGTCCTCAACACATGATGATGTGGAAATTATGATGTAATGATTGTAAAGACAAAGAAGCGAAAGTCCAAGAGTCATATTCGGACAAAAGAGCCACGTATAGAAGCCCAAAAGACATGCAATTCCAAAATTCACATGTAATTCCAAGATTCACTTGGAATTCCAAAGGTCTTAAAATTTCAAAGGTCATTAGAAGTAGGAAAGCCAAGAGTTATGATGATATGAAAAGTCATACCTCAAGTTATAAAAGGATCCTCATTACTCAAGCAAAGGAATTTTAACCTTGGCTTCTACCACAAGGAATTAGAGAGATAAAGTTAGTACTTTTGGGGAGCAATTAGTGGCTCTAACACTCCACTATTGGATCTAGTGATGTTCATTATACTTATGTATCTTTGGAAATTTTGCTTAGTACTTGAAGCCTTTTGGACAACACATTTTCATGCATGGATTGTGGATGTTTTAAGACTACTCTTTGAATATTTGTGATTCATGTTCTCTTTGACATGTACTGAAGTAATTGAACTATTTCGGTGATTTTGGTGCTTAACTTGTTGGAAATGTGTTGTAATGATTGTCACATCTATGTGAACTAATTTGCTTGATGTTAGACAAGTCTTTCTCATTTGTGTGTGTGTCTCCATCATATTAGTACTATTACCTCTCTTTTAGAGGCTCACTTTATTCCCCCTTTGCAGTGAAAGAACCTTGACACATCTACAATCAAACATTCACAAGGCACATTCTCTTGATCTTTTAAAAGAACATGCGTGCTTCTCTCTCGTGCTAACTGCTTAAGCCAAGGCATATCTTTAAGTAAAGAACATCCATACCGTATTTTAGATGGGACTTCTACACCAAATGATGTAAGGTATAATTGGGACTTCATGTCAAGGAGATCCCATGTATGTTGGCAGTATCTAGCACCATCAACATATAGAATTTTTTTTTAGTTAAACGATGTTGAAATTGGAGAAATTGATATTTAACTATGTTGTGAGAGTTGGGAAATATAGTCATGATTATTTCGAGGTGAAAGGAAATTATTTTTATTGACATGATAAAGTGTTATTTTAATATTTTATTTTATTAAATAAAAACTTTATTTGATTAGTAATTAAATTTTAGAAAGTTGGAAAATTTATTTATATGAAAAATTAATTTTATTACAAATGAAAAATTATTTACTTTTAATTTTAAAATTTATTTGATTAAACTTTGAAAAGTAAGAAAAAATATTTCAAAATATACTTTGTTATTGTTAAATTTTGGAAAGTTGGAACAAAATTTATATTAATGTAAAATCAATAACTCATTCTAATGATATTGACCTATCACATTAACTAATAAAAACATGTGAACACTAATGCATCAATCCCTATGTATAGGGACCTTGTTGCACTACATAGTTTAGTAATAACACCTAAGAAACACTAAAAATGAGGTGCAAATGAGGTAGAATGTCTATGTATGCACGTTTTAATTTAGAATATTCATAACTAAACAAAAAAATATTTTGCTTTGGCTTGCACAATGTAATAATAGTGGATATTGACTAGTTAGAAAACTCACACAAGGCATGGCATTAGTTTTGTTTTTGTTTTTCCCTCTTTTCCTTGTGTGGAAAGAAGAATGAGGTATAGAATTAGTTTTTATTTACATGTTAGAGTGAGAACACATGGTATGGAATTAGCTTATATTGACACTATACAAAGTTTTCATATAAAGTATGGCATAAAATTTGTCGAGTATATTTACAACTTAGAGTGATACTCAATAATGAAGGATGTTATCACATTAACCTCAAGGATGCCTCATAAGCATATTTTAGTTCATAGTTACCTTTTTATTGAGTCATAATTGTTATACATGTATGAAATCTTGTGTAATTATTTAATATGCCCACATTGTAGGTTTTAACCCCATACAGAAATTACCTGCATACGAATTCTAAAAAAACAGAAAATAAACAATGGCGAGAGCATAAAACATAAAACAAATATACACAAATATTTTTCCCCTGGATCCCAAAACTGAGACTACTAGATTGATTTTTAATTATATTCCTTTCAATTTT
Source organism: Pinus taeda (assembly GCA_000404065.3). Classification (NCBI taxonomy): domain Eukaryota; kingdom Viridiplantae; phylum Streptophyta; class Pinopsida; order Pinales; family Pinaceae; genus Pinus; species Pinus taeda. The sequence goes on along the minus strand of APFE031274873.1, from coordinate 17,476 downwards.
ATAATACATATATATACATGCTGAAGCATCCATAAACCCAAATCCATTAATCTTGGATTATAACATAATTGTAGTTCCCTTGACCGGATCTACAAAATACCATGGGCAGAAAACCATCATGCCCAAAACCATGTGCAAAATCCATGCACAAAAACATAGGTAGGTCTGCCCACCTAATATAGGGTCCAAAAAAAAATATCCCGGGGCGTTGCCCCAAAACCCATGCAAGGGGGTTACCACCCCCCTACTGTGACCGATGCAACATATAGGGGAGGCTACTTCCCCCCCTGTGACCCCCCCCGCGTGTGGGGTAGTCGTGGAAAGAATATAACACATAGGTGAGAGAGGACACCAACAACATGGCACTAAAATTGTGGTTGATGTTACCATTGGAATCAAGGAATGGTACTAAAACTAGAAATGATGTTAATATTGGAGTGGGGAAAAAAATTATCATATGCATCAACCTAATGATTTACAAAATGAAAGGAAGTAACATGGTCAATAATGTTTGTACTCAAGTGATGGAATAGAACCAAGACCATTAACTATGTTATTACAAACAATGAAAATTTTAATAATGTTATTACCAGAGTGAGGGCATGGGATCCAAACTATTGATGAAATTAGTATTGAAGTTATGAGAGGAAGATATTATTGAAAGGGAGGATCCTATCAAATTAACTTGAGGAGCCATTTGCACAATGAAAGGCACCAAAATTGTTTCTTCCTCTCCCTCTCTCTCTCGCTCTCCACCTTCTATCTTCTTCCCTCCTCTTCTCTCTCCCTCTCTCTATCTTACTTATCAATCTCTCTCTCTCTCTCTCCACATTTCTCTATCCATGACTTTATTTTTTCTTCGACCCTCTCTTCCCCCCTCCATATCCATCTCTTTCCCCCCTCCCTCTCTCATTCCTTCTCTTCATTTCTCTTTCTCCCTTTCTCTCCCATCTCCCTTTGTCTCTCCCCCTTCTCTCTCTCTCTCTCTCTCTGTCCTCCAACTATTTTAATATCTCCCTCCCTCTCTCCTTATCCCCCCCCTTTCTCTCCATCTCTCCTTCTTTATCTCTCTATCTGACCCCTAAACATACATACTCTCTCTCCATCTCTCCCTTGTCACTCCCTCTCTCTCTTTATCCACTTTTTTCTCTCTATGTATTTCTTCTTCCCTCCATCTATCCCCCTCCAACTCCATCTCTCTATCCCTCCCTCTCCCCTCCTCTCTCTTATCCTTCCTCTCTCTCCCTTTCTCTCCTACTTCCCTCTCACTCTCTCTCTCTCTCTCTCTCTCTTTCTCTCTCTCTCTCTCTCTCTCTCTCTCTCTCTCCTACTTCACTCTCTCTCTCTACCCTACAACCCTATCACTATCTCCCTGCCTCTCTCCTTGTCTCTCTCCCCCTCCATCTTTATGTCTCCCTCTCTTACCCTTCTCTCCCTCTCTCTCTCTTCATTCCTTTTCTCCCCTCTCCTTCACTTTATCTCCATCTCTCCCTTGTCACTCCCTCTATCTCTCCACCTCTATCACTCTATGTATTTTTTATTCCCTCCATACATATATAGAGTTAACACATATCATGATATATTAATATATATTATAATATAACAAATTTAATATTATATTAAATTTATTATATGTATAAAAAAACAAATTAAAAAAAGAAATAAAAAAAATTAACACTGAATTCATATATAAATGCACGACCCTAATTTAACTCATTTTAACAAAAGTAAAATCGTGACGATCCTACTACTTAGGCGACGTGCCTTTCCCACCTCTGCATAGATTCGCCATAGAGCTGCATGAGGTGATCACTACAAGGGAATTTTAAAACCAATTGTGGGGACAATTCCACTTGATCCAGTTCCACCATCATTGGCAAAGACAATAGTTGACGAACCAATACCATGAGAAAAGATAGAGACACCACTACCAAAAATAGGGACAAAAACAAGGGTAGAAGCACAAAGTAAGAGACAATTCCTAGATTGATAGCTCGAGGACCTTAGGAAGAGCAAAGAAAGAGGACAACGAACCATAAACAATTAGTTTTAGGGAAGATAGATTCAACCCCAACAATGCATCCAAGGAGAGACAAGGGAACCCCACAATATCTTCTGTAAGTTTAAATTGCCTAATTGTTTCTGAATTTCCCCATTTTTTTTCTAAATTTACCCATGGTTACTGGTCTTTGCGCTACCTTTAAAACCCTTCATTCAACCCTTCTATACCTGGGTAGAGACTTGATAAGGAATGACCCTTATTCTTTCTTCTTTATTCAATATGTTCCTTTGGAATCTTCCTCCCTGATTGGATGTCATTTTCATTACTTCCTTTTCACACAAACAATAAAGAGGTTCCTTGAATTGTCATGCCATTTCAGTTGAAAAGTAACAAAATAACCATAGAAAAAGCTCTAGCTATACTCATTTGAATAGACTTATCATCCATTAGAGAACCCATCTTGCCTTGGGTCGAGTTCATATTCGCTTCCAACCCTAGCTTTAATAATTTCTTAGCTCCACCATGCATATATGTAGATCGACACAATTTTCACTTCGCACTTAAATTAATTCACAAGGTCACGACTTAGGTATTATCGTAGACTATAATTGGATTCAATTATATTCTTAGTTGTTTTGTAGCTTTAAATTTAAAACAAACTTCCCAACAATCAACCTATCAGCTATATCATGTCCTCTAGAAACTCTAGTAATAGAAGATAAGAAATAAAAGATCTAAAGGATGAATTATCCATTTGATCAACTGACTCCATGTACTTGAGATGCATATAGTCAATAAGGAACATGGACCAAGATCATCTAGATCTCATTTAGTTTGAAGTGATCCTAATAATGTGGTAGTAAATATTGCTAACCTAACTCATAGCTGGTTGAAAACCATAACCAAAGCCTTAAAGAACATGGAAGCCAACTTTATGCAATAGAAAACCACATTATAAATACATTTGTTGAGCTAGATATGTAGACATAACCCAATAGATGGGAGAGGCTAAGGCCTCCTAGGAATCTAAATTTTAACTAAAACCAAATAGTTCCAATGCCCCTCAACAATAACAATGTAGTGAATCACGAGACATTACATTTTCCCAACCCATGTGAGCAACCTCATGATAAAGATACTTTCCTTTATTAAAGAGAAACAAACATAGATGAGTTAGGAGGGAATGGTGTAAACAACTATGTAGTTGATTGGTTGGACATTGTGAATAATGTCACAATGGTTGGGAATGTGTTTCATGGATATGTTCTTCACATGTGCTATATTTTTTGCATGGTTAACACCATGCATTATTCATATACGTTATGGATTTGATCCAGGGCCCCCTTCTTTGAGGTTTTGGGGATGAAATTCCCATGGAAATTATTTGGGTTGGTTTTAATATCTTTGGGCTAATTATTTTTGATTGATTGGAATTTAGGTTTGGTTAAAAATTAGGGTTGTAATCGAATATAAGAAAAAAATAGGGTTTGGATGCCTTGGAATGTCTATATGTGGTATTGTGAATGGCGAAGTTAATATAATAAGAATATAGAAGCGCATATCTAAGATTTATTGGTTTTCTTTGTTAATGGTTTCCAAAGTAAATATTTATGTATTTTACATGCCATTGATTGTTTTTTCTACCTTTCTTAAGAACCTTTATGCAATGTTTCAATTCATAGGTTTAAAATGAACAACAACGTACAACATGTTTATGGTGAAAATGAAACAAATCAAGGTAAAGAGTATTGCATTGTTTAATCACTTACCCCAAAGCCTTCCCAAGAAGAGATAAAAAGATGAATTAGGGAAAGGGATGGATCACATACCAAAGGAAATGTAAGCCAACCTAGGAAGTGACCAACTCTTCACGCCCACTTCCAATAAATTTTAAGAGTAATCAACCAACACAACAAATTGATGTCCTTAGTAAATGTCCAACATACACGTATACCTATAGAAAGAGTGTACAATGAAATGAATGTTGGTTTACTTCAACACTTGGAAAAGATCTCGTGTCTATCCCATTTGTGGAAGTTATGCAAATCTCAAATAAAGAGAGAAGATAAACAATTCTTAATATTTGATGAAGTAGATGACCCTCCTTTTGAGGATGCTCTTGTAGTGTCATAAATGATGAATCAAGGGAAGAAAAATGGAATTCATAACCCTTTTCATGTATTCCTACTAATAAATAATACATTTCTACACAACTATATGCTAGATTTAGGAGAAACAATTGATGTCATTCCTTTGAAAGTGATGAGACAATTAGGCCTTACAACCACTAGGGCATATAGAAATGTATGTGACATGGATTCTATGAAAACCATGATGGGAAGAGGAATAAATCCAAATTTATGTGATATTCAGTAACTCAAAGCATGCATATATATAAAAGGAAGTGGCCACTTTCTTCACATTCCATGAGGGACTATTGTTATTCCTTAATACTATTCATTTCACACACCTCTGAATTATGTACAACAACAACAAATACAAAGGATTATGTATCTAACATTCACCACTTAATTCGAAAAGGTACTGTTGAGTCCAAACATCATTTTAAAATTTTCTCTTGCAAGTGATTTGGTGAACATGTCAACAATTTTCTCATTTGTGGAAGAATGTCTCAATTGAATAGCCTCGGCCTCTACATGATATTGAATCAGATGGTACTTTATTTTGAAGTGATTGGTTTTCTCATGTAATATGGGATTCTTGGGTACCTTGATTGCATAAGTATTTTCAATCAAAGAAGAGTAGAATTCACATGTTTCTCCTACAAAGCTTCAAGTATTTTATATGCCACATAATATCCTTTGTTGCCTCTATAACAACCATATATTTTTCCTTTATTGTGTGATATGCCAGAATTGATTATTTGTGTGATATATAAGGGAAATTTGTTGATCCAAGAAACATTACATATCCCGAAGGTGACACTCCATTTTATTTATCCCCATTAAAGTATGAATTAGAATATCCAATCACGTTGAAGTCATCCACTTTAAAATAATTAAGTCCAAAGCCTTTGAGTTCCCTTTATGTATTTTAAACTCTTTTTGCAACGTATCAATGTCCTTCACAAGGTTGTTGCATAAACAATGAAATCATTGCAACAATGAATGGAATATTTAGTTAGGAGGTAGTAACATAGATAAGACTTCCCACAAGTTGTCTATACTTAGTTACTTCCTCAAATTCATTCCCTTCTTTTCATGTGGGCTTTAAATTTTTTTCCATTGGAGTAGAGAGAGGGTTACAGTAATCCATGCCAAAAATGTTCAACAATTATCCAATTGTTAGTATTCCCAAATTTGACTTCATAACTCCCAATTTTCACATGCTTTTGACCTCATTTCTGTTTCATATTTCATCAACAAGTCCACCATCTCAATATAATACATCAAAGTGAATTTCAAGGCAGTTTGATTGATTTTACACACATTTTATCTTTATGAATTAGTGGTTTGGTTAAAATATGTTCTTTGATAGGTTATTAGAAGAATTTTTGATTTTGTAACAACCATAAAATCTATAGTGAAATTGTGATAGGGCCATTGATCTGAATGATTCCGATGATTGGGAGGATAAAGTGTGAGTTGAAGAATCTAGTAGCTTTGTGAAGATGGATTTTTTCACATCAAGTGATGTGGATGTTGGGAAAACGTTGTCATTGATAAAGGTAGTTTATAGAGAATACATTTGGAGAAATTTTAACCTCAGAATATTGGATCAAATGCTTCTTAAAATGGCATAGTTGAATAGGCATAAGGAATACCTTTCCAATGGTATATGGGAGTCTAAAAAATTCCAAGGGGATCAAGAGTTATTGCATTTTAAAGACATAAAGGGTTCTGGGCCTCCACGTTCCATATAAACCTTGTGTTTGTTAACAAATCCCTTTAATTAAGAAATTTGTTTAAATTTACAAGCTCAAGAGGGATGGCACATTTCAATATCATAAGATGAATTATTTGAGCCTTGACCTTTTTTCTTAATAGTGGAGGAGTAAGGCAGGTCTGGGGTCTCGAGATTGATGGTTTCGAGAGACGAAATCCTCTTTGTCGTCTATCTTAAAGTTTCATGTCTCTCCCTGGGAAAGTCAAGGCATGTTATGGACCTAGAAATAAATTCTCTTCTTACAGAATCAATTCAAAGGAGACTTCAAAGGCCAAAAACTAGACTAGGCCCATCACCAAGGACCAAGTCAACTAGCCAATCTTTCATCTTCAATGCAAGAGTAGGTTCCCAAGGGAAACGAAACAAGTTATCTTCAAGATGAGGGCTCTTCTAGCCTTTCATCACCAAGGCAACCTGCAAAACCTCATGTAATTTCAGACCTAAGGAGGCCCTAGAAACTCTAGGGTATTCGCACATGTGAAGAGTAGAAGAGAAATTACAGACTTACAAACTCTTTTAGGGATTCTTTCTTCCTTCATTAACATTCTTTGAATTTTTTAGGACTTTCACACTCCTCTCTAATTGTAGATCAAAATCAAGGATTTGTGCTTGATGTGCCTCTCAATAGGTTGAAGATCCATCTTTATATAACATTTCCAAGAGGATCCATTAGCCCTCTTTAGGCCGATTTTTCGTTGGTTGGCCGATGGGGTCTTGGGAGCCTTCTAGAAATTTATAATTTCAAAACATTTTTTACTTCCTTGAAACAAATGCCCAAAATGGTCTTTTACAATATGACAAGGACCCTTGACTCATGAGGAACCCTAGGATCAGTTAATGGATGATTGACCTAATGTCAAAGTGACTTGGACATGAAACCCATGCTTTAGAAAAATAATTTTTTGGTACATACATAATAATTACATCATGCATGAGAAAAATGATAATTACAAAGATCGAAACTAGTTACATTATTCAACATATCGAAGTATGTGCGTATTTTTTTGTAATGGAAAATTAAATGCTATTAGTTATGTTGAGTTCTCAAGTTATTGAGTGAGTTAATTGGTTAGGATGAATAGGTTCTCAAGTTCTCAAGTTTTGAAATATTACTTGAATATTTTAAACATAAATAACTTCCTTGTAAGTCACTTGTACTATTATAATGTTATTATGGTTTTGTAAAGACGTTTCTCAACATCCATTGTGACACTCATTAAAAATTTCTCTCATTTGATGGAGTGTTATAGGACGTTCAACCAAATAGGTTTTTGTCGGATCTATCTTTGTTGAGTGACGGAAACTAAGGTAGGATAGAAGAAATTGAGCAAACATCTGGTATGTCGTCTAGCAAACGAAGAACAACTAGAGGTTAAAAGATTAAAAGAAAATTCCATAGATGCATGGATTTTTTTCTCAATAAAGGAGGTCATGTTCTTATGATAATGAGAGCATAGATGACATTGAGGTTCCCTAGAGGTATAAACATCTAGTGAAATGATGGGTACCCAAGGATCTTCCTTAAAAAAACATTGATTTTTCTGTTAATGAAAGGATATACCCACGATATACACATTTCCTCATCATCATTAAATGGTTTGGGGATATTTTTCATTGATGGCGTAAAGGTATGTTATGACAAATTAACAGAATTGATGGAGTATGTCAGACCTTGTTACGTCTACAATTACTGGGTACAACTAGTCCAATATACCAAAAGTACGCGGAGATATGGCGTGGATGAAAATTATATATAAATAAAAGACAATGATCAAAATAAATGTGCAACTATGTATATTGATGGAAGACAAAAATTAGTAGGGAATATTGCAGGGTTCATAAATAGTACACAGCCCACGTCCAAAAATAAGCAACCCAGTTTCATATTCGAGGGGCATGAAGGAAACCATGTATTCGTATGTGCCAGAAAATCAATAGCTGCAGGGGAAGAGTTTCTCATTGATTACAATTTGAATTGAATAGATACAAACATTGATATTACGGGGACAATGTGTATTCTATTTTACCCAACTTGTAAGTAATGTTTATTAAACGTTATGATTGTCATTTACTACAATAAATTGTCACACATCTTGTAAGTTAAGGAAACATTTTAATACATCATGGTTATGATATTGTGGCAGGTTGATCAAGGTCAAAGGGCATTGACCTCGTAGTAGGTAAACATTAATGTAACTGTACGTAAAATAATATAACTGTGAAATTCACTTCAACTTTCTCATTCCCTTTCTTTAAGAACATTCTAGCTTGTATTTAAAGAGCAAAGTTATTGAAATGCTCTTCATTTGATTTTGCCATCATCACTTTTTTTTGTGAATAACATTAATTGAATCATGTTCTTTGATAGGAGTAATGAAGTTGTTATAAATTTCAACACTTATTTGTATAAGATGAGTGGTCCATGTATTAATATAATGATATGAAATGAAGTTTTTATATTTAAAACATTTTGTATTGGGCATGATATAACATGAAGTTTTTATATAGATTTAGACATATGTCAGTAATGATTTACTTATTAATATAATGATGATTAATTGTGGATGAATTGTTTGATTCGTTTTTTGAATGTGTTATTATGAACTTTGAAGATATCATAATATTTACGAGCAAGTATTTAATCGATTAAACTTCCACTCTTATGTAAAACATGGAAATTTTTGTTGACCTAAAACATTTCATCAAATTCAAATCTTTGAATATTTATAGTTGAGGATGGTGGAAAAAAATTACAAATTATACTTATTTGATCAGCAGGGTGATAAGGGGAAGGCATCAGCCTCAGAGAAGTCCACAGATGCTCCTAAGTAAGTGCTCAATGAAGAAGCAATTTTTTTATGGACTGATATGATTCAAACAATAAGGAAGCTTCAAATGAAATTAAACAAGAAAATCAATTCTTTAATTCTGATTCAGCCATCGACAAAAGATATAAGAGGCCAAATCAAAACTGTGATGGGCCAAATTTATCACTATGGGGTAAGAAACTCATTTAATTATCCCATTTATTTATTTATGATTTTAATTATTTATTATTTTGATTATCTCATCCTTTATAAAAAACTCTTTATTTTATAGGAGTTTTTAAGGGAGTATGATCCTCATTATAGTGCGACTATGGGGGACGAAAATCGTAGCAACATCGTTTCTTCGCCTATGAGTGACACACTAGTCACTAAGAATGGTACACCACCTGAACATCACATGCCAAGATCTGCACCCCCTAAACAACATATGCCAAGATCTCCACATGATAATGTGGATGTAGAGCATGATCCCATCACACATTTTGAAGCGATATTTCCTAGATATTCTTGTGTTACTAGCATGGGAACACTACCAATTATATTTTTGGTAGATGATGACCATGTCCCCATGAAATTAGAGAAGCTTCTAGGTATTTAAGAAGTGTCCTAAAATTAAGTACAATCTAATTGAAATTTATGTATAGTCAATGATTATTTTAAACTAATGATAATATCATTTTGTAGGAAACGATGTATTCTATAGGCACTTGTATGACCTAACCTTGGAACTCTTTGGGCCCACCATTCATACAAATTGGAAATACCAAAGTTCCAAGCTGAAGGATCAACTTATGAACAATATGGTTGGCCTTTTCGCTGAGAGTACCTTCAACAAAATTGGAGTTACCTCCAAGGTAGACTCACATTTAAAAAATCTGCAGTACTAATATAGGGTTCATTTGGAAAAGAATAGGTCGTATGAGCCCTCTAGTGATTCCAAAGAAGAAGTGGAAAGGCCTCATGGCAGATGCAACCGAGAAGGCACTTCAAAAATTAGGGAAGGCACTACCTAGACAAAGAAGGTATGAGGCAATTTTAATAATGTAATTATGATGCTTTATCATCATTCTGACATCTAATTAAGCTTTTCAATATTTTCAATATAGGCTCCCAGATACATCCAAAACCACAATGGATAGAATAGATATACATGGGCAACATCATCTTGGATCGAATGGTTACTCAAAAATGTCTGCAAAAATTGCAAGTATAAAAAAAATAATTTGCATCCAAATTATAAATTCTTAACAATTTTCATTAAGGGATTTTTGAGGTCTAAAATGGGTCACCTAAGAAAAATGTACAACCAAAATAAACTTTATAAGAACCAATAAGATCCACAATGATGATGTCAACCATGGGGGATGATTCACCATTTTTGGAGTAAAAAAGTAAAAAGATTAAAAAATAATAAAATAATACAACTATTTTTTCAACTCGTATTTTCAACTTATCTCCCTAAGGTTTTACTCAAATTTTGAGTGAGAGAACTTTTTGGATGCAAGATTTAATTTCTCATCCAAGGAGTACCCATGTTTTATACTTTCGATGCACCTTGCTACATGAAAAATGCGAAATACATGAAAAAATGTGATTGCAATCATGTTTTTAATGTATTTCTGATTTTTCATGTAGAAAGCTCCATCAAAAGTATGGAACATGGGTACTCCTTGGATGAGAAATCAAATTTTGCATCCAATGAGTGTTTCCTCTCGAAATTTGAGTAAACCCATGGGGAGATAAGTTGAAAATACGAGTTGAAAAAATAGTTTTTTCTTTTTTTTTCTCTCTGAAATTTAATGATGTAATCTAATCTTATTTTATTATTTCCACTATTGTTTTATAATTTCCTTATGAGGCCCATTTTAGACCTCAAAATTCCCTTAATGAATTTAATATCACAAAAGAAGAAAAATTCATCTTCTCATGCAAAATTGCAGAGGTCACAATTCAAAGAGGCTCCCAAGGAGGAAGACCTCAAGCTTGCTTTCAAGCACAACTATCAAGATATGGTTGAACGTAGGACAATCTTGGGGTCTATAGAGTGTTCCAACACCCAACTTGACACTCATGTAAATAAAAGCAACAAAGAGCATTTATAAATTATTGCTTGTACAATCTATTATGGTTATTATTTTCGGCCATAAAGTAATGTGCTTGATTATAAAAAGCAAGAAATAAATATATATACAAATGTCCCAAGTAATAATGGAACACATGAGCCTAGTGACAGTGGAGTGCCTCTTGAAACTGATGTTCAACTCGGTACTAGAGGTATTTCATGTGTTATCATTTTTTCTAGTATGGATTACAATTAAACATATTTAAATGAAAATGGTGTATTAATTATAACCTTTCTTGTTTCTACTCTAGAGCATGTACCAGATGAGGTTAGACAAGAGGAGGAACATATGGCCACATATAAAAGTATTTCGCTTCGCTCCACTACCGAAGTAGGTAAAGATCACTCTACTACTCTTTTTATTAATAAAACACTTGTATAAATAATAACTATAAATATGAATTTAAATTTTCTTTCTTATTGCAGTTGATGCTCCAACCCCCTTGCAACAACATAGATGTATGACCAGGTCAGGAGTAATACATACAAAGCCCATAACAACTGAAGAGGATTAAGATCAAGACGTCCTTGCTAAATACGTAAAAAATATAAAGAAACCCAATAGTAAATGATTGTACTTGTTATATAATTAGAACGACCTTGTTTCATATTATGTAAACATTTTTTTTATGATAAAATTTATTGAGATGAAATATTTTGTGGATCTATGAATGAATGAATGTTTTCTATTTGTTTCTTTATGTATATTAATGTCTTGCTTTCAACTATTTCCTAGTAGATAGATTGGGTACTGGGGAATTG
>APFE031274871.1:46519-73315 GCA_000404065.3 Pinus taeda | reverse complement strand
TTAATGCCAGCCTCAGATATGCCTGAGTGAACCAACTGTAATATATCGGAAGTCTTGCTTTGGCTTGAGGGGAATGGTCCCCTTTTGAGCTTTCCTTTGGCACATCCTGGACATACACCTTCTTTCTCTACTTGGAATTCGGGCATCCCTGTTACCATCTATCTTACATCGGGTAGAGCTTTGTAATGAAGGTGGGCAAGCCTCTGATGCCAAAGTTCGGACTGAAGAGTTGTGTCACAAGACATGACACCTAGCGGACTTCCATCGACCTGATATAGTGAATCAACACTAAACCCAAGAGTAAAGGCATCTTTAACATTATTTTTCCATATACGTACCTTGACATCACTGAAGGTTACCTTGTAGCCTTTGTCTTCCATTGTCGAGATGGATACTAGGTTCTTTTTGAGGTCAGGTGCATTTAATACATCCTAGACTTTCTAGCCTTCTTGAATGCTTGTCCTCTTCCTTGATTCCCAACTCTCCTCTTACCTTTGCTGTTGAATTTTCCATCCCTCCGATTACCATGAGAGGGATTTTGATCATCGTCCCGGTGTGAGTCCTTTCTATCAAGGCACTCCCTTGCATATTGACCTACTTTATGGCAGATGTAACATCGTCCTTTCCTTCCACCCTTAGGTCCAGCCTTTCCTTTTGATTTAGTCCTAAAATTATTTCTTTTCTTAGCATGAGAAGAAAAGGCAGCAGGAGGATCTTTAGGCATGGGCATTTCTTGCTCTTCTTCCCTTGTTTCTTCTTGAATGCATCTAGCCATTAATTCCTCGAAACCAAGAATTACATTATAGTTCAGAAGAGTAATCTTGAACATGTACTATTCGGATGGTAATCCTCCAAGAGTCGTGAGTGCCATTTCCCTGTCAGTAATAGCCTCCCCAATAGATAGGAGATCGTTCTTGATCTCGGTTATTCTTAAAAAGTATGCTTGCATACTCTCATCTTTACCCTTCTTCATTTCCCTCAGTTTATTTCTAAGAAACAAAACTTGATTTGCATCATTAACTTTAAAAAAACTCACCAGTCTATCATAGATTTCCTTGGAGGTGTCCAGTTCAGAGATGTAGGCCACCAATTGCTTGTCGATAGAGTCCCGAATGATCTTCTATTTTGAATTCTCCATTTTTCCATTTGTTCCAGGAAACAGCAGATGCATTTGATGGAGGCTCAACAATATTGCCTCTCACGTGATCCAACACTCCTTGATTCTCAAGGGTTAGATCGATAGACATCTTCCATCCGTGATAGTCAGCTTTCTCACGGAGCTTATCTTCGGCAGGAAAGAGTGTTGAGGACCCCATAGTTCTTTTAGGATAGCCTTGCCAATCTTCTCTTCGATGATTGCTCTTGCTTTTGCTCGGGCTTTGTCTTCACCTCAACTCTGATACCATGTTAAGTTATGGTATGTTCTATGCCTATAACAGTTTACTTCTTTTTCTTATTATATTCCACAGATTAGCAATCACATGTACATAAAGCAAAGTGCAGATAGAACATTAAATGATCGACAGAAAACAAGCCAAGACAAGAGACACAAAATGTGGCGGCTAGCCAAGGACAAACCCCACAATGTGTGGGGAAACCCTTTGATCAAATCTTCTTTTATCTTCAATAATTCAGCAAAGAGAAATAGTACAATAAATCTTATTCATATCAGCAGTAGCAAACCCCAGATCAGCAGCATCTGCATTAGCGGCTTCATTATCAAACTAGGGAAGACGATATCTCACAAACCAACCGTCGGATTGACTTCATTCCACCACCAAAAGTTGCGGCTTCCAGAGGAGGTTCAGATGAACCTACAGCGCAGTTCAGATGATGAGATCTTCTAGGCCACGCAGGTCAATCTTTACTTCTGCAGTTGCAGCTTCAGCGTCAGCAGTTTCCAGCTTCAAACTAGGGCAGTCGATATCTTGCAAACCGTTCATCGGATTGACTTCATTCCACCACCAAAAGTTGCGGCTTTTAGAGGAGGTTCAGATGAACCTACAGAGCAGTTCCAAAGAGGAGATATTCTAGGCCACGCAGGTCAATCTTTGGATTTGCAGTTGCAGCTTCAAGGCCAACAGCTTCCGGCTTCACGTGTGAGAGAGAGACCCATTTCTGCGTAGTAGAGAAGAGACTAATTTCTGCGCAGTAAAGAGAGAGATGTGATGAGAAGAGTGAGTGCAAATGAGGAAAAGTCCTATTATATTTATACACAACATTGGTGTTTGAATAGATGCGACTGTTGGGCTTCTAAGCCTACATAAGTTGTAGGTCAGCTTGATAATAATTCCATAATCAAAATAAATTAATATCTCCATGAATACTTATCGGAATCGGATGATCTTTATATCAATCCTACACCTCTCAATGAGAGGAATCTAATAAAAATATTATCAGCCATGAATAAGATGACCCACATGAAGTTTTGCCCTGGTTGGGAGAAGCCAAAGCAAGGAAGATCATCCAAGACTCTATCGGCAAGCGCTTGGTGGCCTATGTTTCTGAGCTGAACACCTCCAAGGAAATCTACGATAGACTGGTGAGTTTATTTAAATTTAATGATGCAAATCAAGTCTTGTTTCTTAGAAATAAGCTGAAGGAAATTAAGAAGGGAAAAGATGAGAGTATGCAAGCATATTTCTTAACGATCACCAAGATCAAGAACGATCTCCTATCTATTGGGGAAGTAATTCCTGATAGGGAAATGACACTCACAACTCTTGGAGGACTACCATCTGAATGGTATATATTCATGACTACTCTTCTCAACAATAACGTAATTCCTAGATTTGAGGAATTAATGGCCAAATGCATTCAAGAAGAAACGAGGATGGAAGAGCAAGAAATGCCCATACTTAAAGGTTATCCCTCTGCCTTTTCTTCTCATACTAAATGAAGAAACAATTCCGGGGCTAAATTCAAAGGAAAGGCTGGACCAAAAGGTGGAAGAAAAGGACGATGTTACAATTGCAATAAAATGGGTCACTATGCAAGGGAGTGCCTTGATAAAAGGGACTCACACCGGGACGATGATCAAAATCCCTCTCAAGGAAATCAAAGGAATGGCAGGTCAAATGGCAGAGGTAAAAGAAGTGTCGGAAATCAAGGAAGAAGACAACCATTCAAGAAGACAAGAAATTCCAAGTATGAATCTAACATTGTTAACAATAAGCAAGATGAATATTATCTACTAGCAGCTCTATGTACTACTACTCCTTCGAACTCGCTGGGAAATTGGCTTATTGATAGTGGTGCCTCAAGGCACTTCACTGGTTAGAAAGAAGCTCTCTATAATCTGATAGAGAAGGAAAACAACCTGGAAATTGTTCTTGGAGATAATTCAAAATATCCCGTGAAAGGTGTAGGAAATGTCACTCTGCAATTGAATCAAGGTAATACCATCCACTTACAAGATGTATTATATGTACCTAATCTCAAAAAGAACCTGGTGTCCATTTCAGGAATGGAAGACAAAGGCTACAAGGTGGCCTTCAACGATGGCAAGGTACGTGTATGGAAAAAGAACTTTAAAGATGCTTTTACTCTTGGATTTCGAGTTGATTCATTATATTAGGTCGGTGGAAGTCCGCTAGGTGTCATGTCTTGTGACACATCTCTTCAGTCTGAACTATGGCATCAGAGGTTTGCTCACCTTCATTATAAAGCTCTACCTGATCTAAGAAACATGGTGACCGGGATGCCCGAGTTCAGATTAGAGCAAGAAGGTGTATGTCGAGGATGTGCCGAAGGGAAGCTCAAAAGGGGACCATTCCCCTCAAGCCAAAGCAAGACCTTTGATATATTGCAGTTGGTTCACTCAGACATATCCGGTTTGATGCCTGTAAACTCCTTGGGAGGATATTTATATTACCTCACTTTTACAGATGATTATTCTCACAAGACTTGGATATACTTCTTGAAAAAGAAGGATGAAGTCTTCTCCTGGTTTCAACACTTCAAAGCCTTGATCGAGAATCAAACCAAAAAGAAGATCAAGATCTTAAGGACTGATAATGGGATTGAATATGAATCCAATGAGTTTCATGACTTTTGCAAAGAGACTCGCATTAAGAGGGAGACTACTACACCATATACTCCTGAACAGAATGGTGTGGCGGAAAAGAAGAATCGTACAATTGTGGAAGTTGTCCATGCTATGCTCCATGATCAAAGACTTCCAAAGTTTCTATGGGCCGAAGCTGCAAATACCGTTGTATATGTACAAAACTGATGCCCTCATCAAGCATTGGCTTCCAAGACTCCCGAAGAAATGTTCACCGGTAAGAAACCTAACGTATCTCATTTTAGAATTTTTGGAAGCCCTGTATATTTTCATGTGCCTAAAGAAAAAAGGAATAAATTGGGTGCATCTGGAAAGAAAGGAATCTTCGTGGGCTATTGCGAAAATACTAAGGGCTATAGAATCTATGTAGCTGGTCAAAGGGAAGTCGATATTAGTCATGATGTCATCTTTCACGAAGATATGGCTCTTAGCAAGGTAGACAATCTTCCTAATTTAAGGGGATCTAAAGAAGCTGACGCTAAGGAACCGAAGAAAAAAGATGAGACGATGCCCGATGTGGAAGTACCTATGGATCCTCCTCCGCAAGAGCCTTCCTCTTCTAAGAAGTAGCCTTCATGGCTTAGGGGGACACTTGATGATGCTAAAGGACACATTGCACCCTGAGGAACCTTCCGTGAAAGTAAGAAGCCGAACAGGTATCAGGGATACCTGACCATCATGAGCACGATCATCCAAAATGAGCCTTCGTCATTCATAGATGTTGTCAAGAATCAAGTATGGAAGGATGCTATGACCGAGGAATATGAGTCCATAATGAAAAATGATGTCTGGGATGTGGTCCCCAGACCCTAGGACAAAGCAGTTGTCACTTCAAAATGGCTTTACAAGATAAAGCATGTAGTTGATGGAAATGTGGAAAAGTATAAAGCTCATTTTGTCGCTTGTGGCTTCTCCCAGAAGGAAGGTATAGACTATGACGAGATATTTGCCCCTGTTGCCCGATATACCACCATCTGCTCGATCATAGCCCTTGCTGCTTCGCAAGGATGGAACCTACATCAAATGGATGTCAAGACTGCGTTCTTACATGGTTCGATCAAAGAAGAGGTCTATGTGGAGCAACCCGAAGGATTTGAGATTTATAATCGAGAATCTCATGTGTGCACATTGAAGAAGGCCCTCTATGGGCTAAAGCAAGCACCCTGAGCATGGTATGAGAGGATCAATAGCTACTTGATGAAGTTGGGATTCACTAGGAGTGAAGCCGACCCTAACCTTTACTTTAAGGTTATAGATGACAAGCCTCTCATACTGGTGCTATATGTTGACGACCTCTTTCTAACAGGTGCAAACCCTCTCATTCATGAATGTAAGAGGGATTTGGCTTCTGAGTTCGAGATGAAAGACCTAGGACTTATGCACTATTTCCTAGCACTGGAAGTCTAGCAGAAACTAGGGGAGATTTTCCTATCTCAAGGAAAATATATGGTGAAGATATTGGAGAGATTCGGCATGGTGGACTGCAAGCCCGTAACTACCCCAATGGAGCTTGACTTCAAGAAGTTAAGCGGTAGTGCTGCCAGACCTATTTTACGAAATGCTACAGAGTATCATCAACTCGTCGGAGCATTAATGTTCTTGCTGAAGTCTCGTTCGGATATTGCTTTGCAGTCAACACATTGAGTCAACAAATGGTTGAGCCTCACCACTCACATTGGATTGGTGCCAAGAATCTGTTGAGATATCTTCGTGGCACAATCACTCATGGGTTGAGATACATTGCCGGAGATGTGAGACTACTTGGGTATACCGATGTTGATTGGGCAGGCAGTGTGATAGACCGAAAAAGCACTTCCGGGTGTTGTTTCTCTTTGGGATCTGCCTCGATATCCTGGATGAGCAGGAAGCAGAAGTTGGTGGCTTTGAGCACCGCCGAGGCAGAGTACATTGCTGCTAGCATGGCCTCCTGTGAGGCAGTCTGGTTGCGAAAGCTCTTTAGTGAGTTGTTTGGATTTACATTGGATACCACTGTGATTCTGTGTGACAACCAAAGCGGGATCCATTTATCAGAAAATCCTGTATTTCATGATCGCTCCAAGCATATCGATATCAAGTACCACTATATTTGAGATATGGTGCAGCGAGGAGCAATAAGGCTCCAACATATCGGTACAGATGAACAAGTCGCCGACATTTTGACAAAACCCCTAGGAAAGGTCAAATTGCTAACTTTCTGAGAACAACTTGGTGTCGTTCAGAGACCCTCCTATGAGGGTCGAGTATCATGTATTGAGCTCTGGGAGCTCCAGGGGGGCGCGGGGTACTTCTTGGAGCAACATGTGACCACATGGCGACTCACCATCCCCTGGTGGTGCACTATGTACGGGGTAAAGTTTCAACCTTCCCCTGTGACACCCCGTGGCGACTATGGAACAGGATGATTAGTTCTCCTGTGGACCAGGATGATTCGTTCTCCGTGGCAACTATGGAGCAAGATGATTAGTTCTCTTGTAGGCCAAGATGATTAGTTCTCTGTGGCATCCATTGGACAGGATGATTCGTTCTCCTGTGGACAGGATGATTAATTCTCCTGTCGAGGCATCCTACCCATGCAGTCTGGGACTCATGGGAAGTACCTCTCATCTGATCAATGAGCAGGGAAATGAAGTTAGGGACCATAGTAGTACTCGATGGACGCATCGTTGTATCTACCGTACTCCGTATGCTAGGATGACCTCCATTGATCTAGGATCAGTGAGAGTGGTTTACACTCTGAGACTGACTTCGGGTCAATGGACGATGGTATGATACATCCTCGATCATTTCTTCTTCTTGATAGTTCGAGCAGAGCAGAGTGGGGTCAAGTTGTACAAGGCAGTGCATTTGATGGATGGATAGCAGCAACGGCCTGACGAATTGCAGATGAAGTTCTCCCTAGTTGAGAGGAAGTGTTAAAATTGGCAACTAGGGCCAAACTCCATGTGGATCACCTTATTTATGGCTTCGATATTTTTCCTAGATTCCTCTCATCGAGAGGTGTAGAATTGATCTAAAGATCATCCAATTCCAATAAGTATTTATGGAGATATGAATTTATTTTGATTATGGACAAATTGTCAAGGTCGGCCAGCAAACTTATGTAGGCTCAGAAGCCCAACAGTCATGTCTATTCAACCTCAATGTTTGCATATAAATACAAGGAGCATTCTCCTCATTTGGACAATTCAATTCACTCATCTTCTCTCTCTCTCTCCTACGCATAAAAGGAGCCTCTCTCTCTCACACATGTGGCTGAAAGGAAGACATCCAGGGCAAGGAAGACGCAAAAAGAAGGACGTTAAGGCAGCAGGTCATCTCTTTGACCAGTGTTGACCAAGCGTTGACCTTCCTGAAGTGTGGATTGGGCGTGGTTGCCTCTCCTAGGCAGGCCGCAATTTTTGGCATGAAAATCGAGGTGATCTGACCTTTGGTTTGACCGGTGTTGACTGCCCTAGTTTATGGCTGCAAGTTGACTTCAGAAATCTGCAAATTCACTGAACTTTTGGGGTTGTTCAAGGGTTGTTTCTTCAAGCTCTTCGAGGACAAGTTGACCAGAAATTGACCAAGTTTGACTTTGCTGATTTAGAGTTTGTTGCCGCTGATATAAAATTACAGAATTCAAATTTTGTACTATTTCTCTCTGCTGAACTATTGAAGATAAATGAAGATTTGATCAAAGGGTTTCCCCACATTAGGGTTTGTCCCTAGCTAACCGCCACATCTTGTCTCTTGTCTTGACTTGTTTTCTGTTGATCATTTAATGTTCTATCTGCACTTTACTTAATGTATATGTGATTGCTAATCTGTGGCTAATAAGAAGAAAAATAAGTAAACTGCTCTAAGCATAGAACATACCATAATTTAACAACTTTCAAGATGGGCGACCATTTTTATTAGGAATGAGAAGGTGTTGATTACACAGAGAAAAGGCCAGACTGAATGTGCACGCAGGCACTTCTGATCACTATCATTAGATAGCCCTCTGAACCAGCTTTCCAACGTTGTGTACAGTTTCCAAAACTAACCCTGGATGCTCTCGAAACACTGAAAACAACAACCATCTATGTCCTCCAAAATCTGCATACAAAAGTTGAAAACCACTCTAATCTCTTTCAAAGGACAAATATGCCTCTTATAAGCCTACAAATACATTCAAACTCCCTTCACTGAGTTTGGGGATGAATTTGGCCTAATTTGGGTTCAGGAGCTTCGGTCTTGTTACATAGGGACACCTCTAGGTCTAGTCATATGGTGGTTTTATTAAAAATAGCATAAAACTTAATAAATAAAAACCCATAATAGACTTTGGTTTAGCGTTGACCGCTAACCGTTAGCTGATCGAACGGAGTTTCTCCTGCCAGCGCATGTGAACAGAGGCTCTTACCCCGGCGATTCCGGTTTGTTTAACCGAACGGTTTGTTGACCCCGATGGTTGCGGCTTAACCTGCAAACTGTTCACATGTTGTGGTTACGGTTTGCTATCCGCTGCGGTTAAAGCCTATCTCCACCGCTTAACTGTCTGTTCATATGACACGCGGTTCTGACACGGCTAATCATTGCGGTCAACCTCTGACGGTTTTACAACCTCCACTGCAGTTTTATATAACTTGACTGTTATGTTAACCTGATCACTTGTCTTCTCCGCCGCGGTCAACAAACCTGGCGGTTAGGACTGTGTATTGGTTTATTTGTATTTGTTTTACAATGTGATTAGACCGAGAGTTAATAGGTTAGGGTTTAGGTCATAAGCTTTAGGTTTTAGCTTAGGTTTTAGGATTAATACATGGTTTTCGGTGTTGTGATAGGTTAGGACTTAGGTGATAAGTTTGTAGCATGGTTTAAATGTAGTTTTAGGGTTTTAGATTTCACATTAGGTGTAAAAACACCTTTTTTCAATTATTGTCACAAAGCGACATAAAACCACATATGAATCGTCGACAAAACAACGTTTGTGATGACACCCCTGACGAAATATCAAACCTCTACGATGGACAACACAACCATGTCGTCACCAAATCCTGCTTGTCGAACGACAAAAACACATGTCGTTGACCATTCCTGGCGAAACTGTCGATGAACTCAAGTCAACAGCGAAGTACAACCCATATAAACTAAACACCATGAAAACTATGAACATTACTGAACAACCTGATCCCTAACCAACACTGTCGATCTGTCGAAGCTGAACTAAAGCGACGACGACACTAAACATTGATGACGACACTTGAACACCTATACAACTGAATCAACGAAATCCTCTTGGATCATTTGTACTCTCACTAATCCTTTCATCTTGTTCATTCACACTTTTAGCACCTGGACATTTAGGTTAGTTTCCTGTTTGGTTGGCGACTTCACTTGTTGAACCAATCACAAGAGCTTACTCTAGAAGGAATCCTGGTAGCTTGGTTAATCCCACCCCCAATCCTGAAAAGGTTCTAAGAGCTTGGTTAAACAAATTACATTCTAGAGATCAGCTAAATTCTTGGACAGGAAGCCCTCCTTGATCTCCATTTGCTTTTCATCAATCCTCTTAATCAAGACATCATGGGTGACTTTTACAGGCCTTGCAACTTCACCAACATCCAAGGGTACCCGCATGATATGCCAAATGAATCTACCATGAGCAAGCTGCCAATCTTCCAAGGAAATAATGCAATCAATGTTGAAGCACATGTCACGAAATTCAACAGTTTCATCCAAAGATTTGCTCATACTACCGCGTACAACCATGAAGATGTCAGAATGAAGTTGTTTGTTCTATCTTTAGAAGATGATGCTCTCGATTGGTTCCATAACAAAGCTGATAACGCCTTTGATTCTTTAAGAACCCTCCTTGATTCATTCAAAGATAAATATGGGGATAGGAGGGAAGGACAATATTTGGTCAAAGAATTCAACACTATTAAGAAATGAGAGAATTAAATGGTGGAAGAGTTTAACCAAAGGTTCAATAAAGCTTTACAAGATATGACTCGGGACTACAAACCTCCCGATAAGACAGTTTTGGAACAGTGTCTTGAGGCTTACCATGTTGAAATGCAATATGAGATAAAACATGCTCACCCCAATACTCTAGCTATTGCCCAAAGCACAGCTAAAGAATTGGAGAAGGACAAGGAAGCCTCAGGAAAATCAGAAATCCCAGGGTTTGAAAGAGGTCAAATCAAGTCTAAGGGGTAAGAAGTTAAAGAAGAAGAGTGAGAATCAGTTAAAGAATTGACCCGATTAGCAAGAGAAATGAAGATTGAACATGCCAGACAAATAAGCGAGATGAAGAACCAGTTAATACAAATGGAAAGAGTCTAAAAACAAAATATTCCGCCCAGGAATAATAATAATAACAGGGGTAACAACAATAATCCATGGCCAAGAAGAAGAGTCAGAATCAGTTAAAGAATTGACCCAATTAGTACGAGAAATGAAGATTGAACATGCCAGACAAATAAGCGAGATGCAGAATCAATTAATACAAATGGAAAGAATCTGAATGCAGAGTATTCTGCCCAGGAATAATAATAATAACAGGGTTAACAACAATAATCCATGGCCAAGAAGAAATCCTCCAAATGATCAAAGGCCTCCTACACCACTTGAGTCTGTTAATATGATTGATGAACCTGTTCTTTTCTGTAGACCTTGTGAGAGTTTCCATGAAGAAAGTACATGTGCCTTTGTGAAAAGAATCTTGGAGGAAAGTAGAAACCAACAAAATAATAATGCAAGTCAAGATTCCTCCAAGGAAAGTTGATGTGTTGACGTGATTTCTTCAGCCTTTGCCATCAATACCTTCAATGAAGAGAAAGACCCCATTACTCAAGAATATGGTGAGAAACAATCTGAGGAACAAATTCTAGAACTTGACAAAAGTAAAGTTATACCTATCAAAGGAGAGGTAAAGATCCAAATCAAAATAAGCAAGTTCCTTCTGAAACGTATAAGTCTAGATTAAAGGTGGATTGGGCAACATGGATTAATAACATCAAGATGTCAGTTCCAGTCCTAGAACTTTTTAAGATCCCATCACAAAGAGCTTCATTCTTAAGAGCTTTAGGCATTGCTC
Organism: Pinus taeda; assembly: GCA_000404065.3. NCBI lineage: Eukaryota > Viridiplantae > Streptophyta > Pinopsida > Pinales > Pinaceae > Pinus > Pinus taeda. The sequence continues at coordinate 62,186 of APFE031274871.1, read as the reverse complement.
AACAAGAAAAATATGATACTCAGCGTAAAGATGAAGAAATTAAGTTAAAAGATATAAACTATTATATGACCAATGAAGACCATCAGCCATTCTTTCTAACATTGGATATTAATGACCGTCTCCTTCATAATTGCATGCTTAATTATGGTGCATCTACGAATGTTATGACCAAGAAGGTCATGGGACAATTGAACTTGAGAATCTCTAGAGCTTACTATAACATTTGTTGAATGGACTCTAGAAAAGTTGAAGTCCTCGGTGTGGCTAAAGATCTACAGGTCTCCTTGGTTGATTACCCATATAGGATCATCACCATGGATATAGTAGTGATTGATGCGCCAGATGTGTGGGGAATGCTTTTGTCCAAAAAAATTGTAACCGATTTAGGCATATCTATTCAAAATTGATCTATCTTAGGCTTAAGCCATGTTGCATGATCAAAAGCTGCCAAAGTTCCTTTGGGGAGAAGCAACATACAGTGGTATATGTTCAAAACAGGGTTCCTCATCAAGCCTTGGATAACAAGACTCCTGAAGAAGTATTCACAATTGTGAAGCCCGACATTGGACATCTCAAGATATTTGGGTGCCCCGTATAATTCCATGTGTCAAAGGACAATACGAACAAGATGAAAGCCACCGAAAAGAAAGGTACATTTGTTGGATACTATGAAAATTCTAAAGCATTTAGAATATATACATCTGGCCAAAGGAAGATCGAGTTTAGCAAGGATGTAACTTTCGATGAAGATGCTTCCCTTGGAAAAAGCAAGGGATCTCCCTCCGCCTCCTCCTGTTGAGAAAAGAGATGATGACATGTACCTACTAGAAGGTCCTTCTGTGCCTGAATCTGAGCACATTGTGTTGAGAAACCAATAGGCCAATGAATGTGTTAATTCTCTTTGACTTGATAACTGTTTGTGATACCTTTTACCTTATTAGCTTTGATCCTTATTATTATAATGTGAAATACATCAAACATCTACCAAAACAATAAGAACAGTGACACCGTATATAGGCTGCAAGTCAGGGCCAAAACCCCTCCTCTTGAGGGGAAACCCCTTAAATTTCTTGTCTTCTTATAGATCCTTCAATTGACGAATATCGTGACCTAGTGACTCAAACAAATACCCTCCAAGATCAAGATCAACTCGACCTCCTACTGCAAGAACTTCAACCTCCTACTGCAGATCCAAAATTTTGTCTCCCGGCAACTGTTGCAACTGTTGTTGACCCTCTTAAACACTTTGATCTTCTTCGTATGGCCTCTTCTTCCCTTCGCTTGCCTTTCCTTGAGACTTAGGGTTACAGATATACCTTAAGTGACCTTCGCTTGACTTCTTCCTTCTCCTTCTTCCAAGGTGGAACCGAAGATGACCCTTGCGCAGAAAAAACCCTAGCTTCGACTTGCACGTGAGAGAGAGAACTAGCCCAAGCACTTCGACCTCTTCTTCGTCCTTCTTCTTCGACCTCTTCTTCGCATAAAATGAGAGCCTCAGTTGAGTGATTGATGACAATGGAGGATGAGATCCTCCATATAAATAGGCCTCTTCAAGGGTAGACATGGCTCTTCATGTAGGCCGACTTGACAACTTCTAGGTCGACTTGATCTTGGAGGGCATTTTGACACTTTAAAGAAAAAAACATTTTTTTCTTTACAAGATACAATGTGCCCATAAGGTCTTCAATATATGACAATGACTCTTAGACCTAGGACAAACCCTATAAGCACTCAATGGGTGTTTGACCTATAAAATAAAAGAACTTGAGCATGAAACCCATGCTCCAATAATAATAATTTCTTTTCATTTTATAATTTACAAGAATACATTTCATACTTATGAAGATTGAACCTAGTTACACATTTTTCAACCCTCCATCTTAACTAGGGAGGTATTCATAAGAGGCACATGGTCATTCTCAATCTGAAGAGATCTCATAAAAAGAGTCGGATTGGTAACCCATATGTCTAGCATCACATTTAACCAACATTGTCACATAGCAAGGCCTTGACTAACAACTCTATCCACAAGATCAGAGCACAATGTTGGAGAGACCAATGATTTATAGATATCATAATCATTATCTCTCAAGGTACATACTCCACCCGAGTGTTCACGGGGTATGACCTTCTTTGGACTATTCTTATCTTGGATAGCTAGTCCTCAAAGAATACCAGTCAACGACTACCCTTGTCTTGAATGCCCTACCACATTATCAAAGAGTATCAAATGCCATATGGTTACCCAATCCTCCATTCTTTCTTCCCAAGTGAAGACAAGAATGTAGTGTCAATCTCTCCCTCTCAATTAGGGAGGATACATCAACCAAACCAAGCTTGTCTCTCAAGTACACAAGCTTCTTGTTCGGAAGTGACTTTGTCAATATGTCAGCTACTTGCTCATCAGTGGAGATATATTGTAGCTGCAGCACACCATTTTGCACTAGCTCTCGAATATAGTGATATTTTTTGTTTATATGCTTTGTCTTTCCATGAAACGCTGGATCTTCAGACAAATGTATACAACTAGTGTTATCACAAAGTATCACTGTAGGGTTCATCGGTCCTTTAAACAAGTTGAATAGCAGCTTCCTCAACCATACTGCTTCTCTGCTTACTTCACAAGTTGCAACATATTCAACCTCAGCACTACTCAAAGCAACTATGTCTTGCTTTTTGCTCATCCATGAGACCATGGAGGATCCCAAACTGAAACATCCTCTTGTAGTGCTTCTTCCATCTTGCTCACTGCCTCTCCAGTCGGAATCTATATATCCAATCAGTTGGACATCATTCCTTCTATCATACTTTAGAGAGTAGTGGATGGTTCCTCGCAAATATCTCAGAATATGTTTTGTTGCTACCCAATGATCATGCTTCGGCTCCACTTGGAATTGACTGAGAACATTTACTGCAAAGCATATGTCTGGATGAGTAGTCACCAAGTACATCAATGAGGCAATAAGTTGCCTATACTTGGTAGGATCCACAGGGCTTGATTCTGAACTCCTTAGTCTCTTTAAGTTTGTGATCATCGGAGTGGTCATAGGTTTGCAATCCATCATGTCAAACTTCTTCAGCATCTTGATCACATACTTTCCTTGACCCAAATAAACTTCATCAAGTCCTTTCCAAACTTCTAGTCCCAAATAGTAATGCATCAACCCAAGATCCTTCATGTCAAATTCCGTTGCTAGTTGTTTCTTAGATTCTTCAATTCGACCTTTTACACCTGTTAAGAGAAGATCATCTACATACAGAAGAATGATTATAGGTTCTCCATCTACAACTTTAATATACAAGTTCAAATCAGCAGAACTTTTTGTGAAGCCTATTCTTTGCAAGTATGCATCCATTCTAGCATACCATGCCCTTGGTGCTTGCTTGAGGCCATATAATGCTTTCTTCAATCTGCAAACATATGCCTTCCTATCTTTAACTTTGAATCCTAAAGGTTGCTCTATATAAACTTATTCATCTATTGTACCATTCAGAAACACAGGCTTGACATCCATTTGGTGGATGTTCCATCCCATCGATGCTGCCAGAGAGACTATGATCGAATCGTTGTATATCTTGTTGTTGCAGCAAATGTCTCTTCATAGTCAATGCCTTCAAGTTAAGAAAAGCCCCTAGCCACAAATCTTGCTTTATACTTATCTATACTTCCATCTATTGTATGTTTGACCTTATAGATCCACTTGGAAGTAACCACAAATTTGTCTTCGGGCCTAGGTAAGATCTCCCAAACTCCATTCTTCATTATAGATTGATACTCTTCATTCATGGCATCTTTCCATTCTTGATTATTTACAGCCTCTTCAAAAGTGGATGGTTATGCTTCTATTAGTTTTGTCATGTATGTAGCATACCAAAATATCTCTTGGGTTTCATGCTTTCTCTAAATGATCCTTTCGTTGCCTCATGACCTTTTGCATCAAGTAGAGTAGATTTCAACCAATTAGGTCTTTTTCTCGTTTTAGGGATGACCATAGGTTGAATAGGCTCACTAGGACCTTCTTTTTCATGGTGTGATTCTTCTTCCCCCTTGTCAACTTCCTCCTCAAATACTAGAAGTTCTTCATCATCAAAGTCTATGGAAAGTTCCTTTGATTTCTTGAATGCCATGCTTTCATCAAATATGACATCACGACTAACTTCTATGTGATGTCCATCTTTCATGTAGATCCTATAAGCTTCCGATTAGTTGTTGTACCCAACAAACGTTCCCTTCATGCCTGAAGGATCCAGCTTCTTTCTTTTGTCCTTTGGTATATGGATATATACAGGACACTCAAAGATCTGGAGACGATCTACATATGGCTTCTTTCCAGTGAACACTTCTTCCTGAGTTTTGTTGTCTAGAGATCTGCGGAGACTTCGATTATGAATGTAGACAGTTGTCTTTGTGGCTTCTCCCCGCAGAAACTTAGGTAGATCCTGATCGTGTAACATTGCTTTTACACTTTCTTCAATGGATCTATTCTCAACTCCATTTTGCTCAGGATTATATGGAACTATTAGCCCCCTCTTAATCCCAGACTCCTTATAGAATGCTATAATCTCTTTGGATGTATATTCTCCTCCATTATCTAATCTTAGTATCCTAATTTTTGTTTTTGTAAGGTTCTCTACGTCAACGTTGAATTCTTGAAATTTTGTAAATACTTCGTCCTCGGTTTTCATTAAGTAAACCCAGGTTTTTCTTGAATGATCATCTATAAATGTGACATAATATAGATGACCTCCAAATGATTTAGGAGTCATAGGGCCACATATATCGGAGTGAATGAGATCCAAGATTTCTTTTGACTATTAAGCACTGCCTCCAAATGGTCTCTTGGTATTCTTACCCAATGCACATCCTTTACATACTCCTTCATGATCTTCCTTCAGATTAGGAACTCCTTCTACTATGGAACTTAGAGTTGGACGGATTTTGAAATGTAGATGACCAAATCTTCTATGCCAGAGTTCTCAAGGGCTAATTTCAATGTCAACTAGGGCTTGGGCCACAGGAGATATCAGTCTGTAGAGTCTTCCTTCTCGAATGCCAATGACTTTAGCTTGATCTATACTTGAGTCTTTACTCCATACAACGACCTTTCCATCAATGAAGGCTACTCCATCACCCTTATCTTCTAAAATTGAAATGGACAGTAAGTTCTTGTGCAAACCTAGAACAAATAGAATGTTGTTCAGGTGAATGTTGCTTCCATCCTCCAGCTTTATAGAGGTTGATCCAATATCTTTTACGACATAGATCTTGATATCTCCAAGTTCAACTGAATAAGTGGATTTTCCTTTTGATAAGGTCTTCAATCGTTTGGAATGGCCAGTGATGTGCCTTGATGCACCACTATCAATTACCCAAATGTCTTCATCTTGGAATGTGTTAGAGAGAGCCGAGAAGAGACCTTCATCTTTTTCTTTGATTGATACCTTTGTTGAGGAAACTAAGAGACTCCATGCTTCCTTGATACATTTCTTGAGATGGCTTGTGGTCTTCTCGATGAACTTCTTCACTGTAGAGGAGATCTTCATGATGCCCTTAGATAACCTTAGCTCTGATACCATGTTGAGAAACCAATAAGGCAAAGAATGTGTTAATTCTGTTTGACTTGATAATTGTTTGTGTTACCCCTTACCTTATTAGCTTTGATCCTTTCTATTACAATGTGAAATACATCAAACATCTACCAAAACAATAAGAACAGTGACACAGTATATAGGCTGCAAGCCAGGGCCAAAACCCCTCCTCTTGAGGGGAAAACCCTTAAATTTCTTCTCTTCTTATAGATCCTTCAATTGACGAATACCACGACCTAGTGACTCAAACAATTACCCTCCAAGATCAAGATCAACTCGGCCTCCTACTGCAAGAACTCCGACCTCCTACTGCAAATCCGAAATTCTATCTCCCGGCAACTGTTGTTGCCTCCCTTGAAGACTTTGATCTTCTTCGTATGTCCTCTTCTTCCCTTCGCTTGCCTTTCCTTGAGACTTAGGGTTAGAGATATAGCCTAAGTGACCTTCTCTTGACTTCTTTCTTCTCTTTCCAAGATCGAACCAGAGATGACCCTTGTGCAGAAAAAACCCTAGCTTCGACTTACACGTGAGAGAAAACTAGCCCAAGCACTTCGACTTCCTTCGACCACTTCTTCCTCCTTCTCTTCGACGTCTTCTTCACATAGAATGACAGTTGAGTGATTGATGACAATGGAGGACGAGTTCCTCTCTAAATATAGGCCTCTTCAAGGGTAGATGTGGCTCTTCATGCATGCCAACTTGACATTTTCTAGGCCGACTTGATCTTGGGGGGCATTTTGAAACTTTAAAGAAAAAAACATTTTTTTCTTTACAAGATACAATGTGCCCATAGGGTCTTCAATATATGACAATGACTCTTAGACCTAGGACAAACCCTAGAAGCACTCAATGGGTTTTTGACCTATAAAATAAAAGAACTTGAGCATGAAACCCATGCTCCAATAATAATAATTTATTTTCATTTTATAATTTACAAGAATATATTTCATACTTATGAAGACTGAACCTCGTTACACATTTTTCAACACATTATTGATAATCCCATGGAGCCAATGGACCCATTGGATCCCCCTCCATGTGATCCCCTTGCTAGGAAGAGACCATTATGGCTTCGCGATACATTACAGGATGTTGATAGACATGTTCCTGCAAAAGGGACCTTTAGAGAAAGAAAGAAGTCATGTCAATATCAGCGATATGTTATAGCCATGAGCACTATTATTCAGGCAAAGCCTCCCACCTTTGACAAAGCTATGAAAGAACAAGTTTGGGAGGATACCATGGGCAAAGAGTATGAATCGATTATGAAGAATGATGTATGGGATGTTGTTTTAAGACCTAAAGGGAAGTTTGTCGTGACTTCAAAATGGCTATAGAAAATCAAGCATGGACTGATGGAGGCATTGAGAAGTATAAAGCAAGGTCCATGGCTCGAGGTTTCTCCTAGAAATAGGGAGAAGACTATGATGATATATTTGCTCCCATTGCCCGCTACACTACCATTAGATCGATTGTTGCCCTTACTGCTAGTCAAGGCTAGACTCTTCACCAGATGGATGTAAAGACGACATTTCTGCATGGCATACTTGTTGATTTGGGGTAGCATCGAATGTGCTCTAGCCACGAAAATTGGTGGAGAGGCTAAAGCACATGAGATCTCCAATGCCCAGAAATGGTTTGGGCAGATTCTAAACAGTTTGGGAGATATTAAAATAATTAATATTTTTAATGGAGTCCCTAAGTCTAAACTTAGGGAAAATAAAATATTAAGTAAATTAATATAAAATTGTGTTAGAAGGGTCCAAAAGTCATGGATCAAGCCAAAGTTAATCTTAGCCGTTGATTAGGGACTTAATCTCGGCCGTTGAACTGACAACGAGAAAAATATACAAGGGAGCTTAAGGGTCACTGGGAGAACACACCGAGTTGATCAAGATTTCGACTTTCTGGGGCAGGGTTTGCTGAGGAAGTTGAAAGAGTGATTAGAGTTGCAGGTGAGGGGCAATGAATACAGAAGCAGAGAGGCAGAGATAATACCAGGAGGATCAACGCTGAAGCCGGGAGAGAGGGACGCAGAGGCAGCCAAAGGTTCGTGCAGAGCCAGCTAGGGCTCACGCAGAGGCAGCCAGGAGCTACGCAGTGCCTCAGAGAGCTAGCGTGGGTGACGCGAAGGCTCTAAGGGCTGACGCAGTGCCTCCAGAGGCTGACCCAGGGAAAGCCAGGGTGACGTTGGGCAGATGCTAGACCAGAAAGGGCTGAAGCAGTCCCTAGAGGCTGACGCTGAGGTTTTCGTGGGGCAAATTGTAGTTGGGAGCTATCGGAGTGTTTATCTGGGGTTTCAGCCGGAATATCTGCTTCCGAGTAAAGAGGTACTACTGCCGAGATTATTCTCTATTGGGTGAGCCGGTTTTTGCACCTAGATTGTATTCAGAAACTGCATAATAATAAAACCCTCACATAGCTGCACCGATTTTCCTGCATTGGGTTTTTCCGAGGACATTGGTCCAAAAACAACGGTGTCACTTGTGTGCTTGTTTTGTTTCCTTCAGTTGATGATCTGTAATGTGTTGAGCATGTACTTGTATTTATATTCAGTATTTACATGGTAAATAACTTGTTAATTAATCAGAACAAGCAGGCAAAAATAAATCATAAAGTACATGAAGGGTTTCTAACAGGTTAGACTTAGAAATTCCAACATGGTATTAGAGCGTGGTTGCAAATCACAGGAGAACTGAGGACATCAGCCGAACAGAGCAGCAGCAGCAGAAAACAGTTGTCCTCAGTGACAGTTGTTCCTAGCAGAGAAGCAGCAAGGAAGGGGTGACAGAGTGCCTGCGTCATCAAGTTTGAGTCGGGAAGAGAATCAGTGCAGTGGCAGAGGGGAGCAAACTCGACCTACGCAATGCCTGATCATCTTTCTCAATCATGAAGGATTGACGCCCGTGGCCAGGAGGTGCAGATTTTGCTGGTGTCGGGATTGCGCAGAGCCTAGAAGCTCTAACCTTCAGTTTGCTAGGGCTTAGGAGGCTGTGAGTAAGTTGCAGAGTGAAGCTGGTGGGGTACTGTAGTCAGAACAATACCTAACAGGGGAAGACCAAGGAGGAGGGAGTTGCTACCGAGGATTTCTAGCCAAGAAATCCGGATCAGTGGTGCAACTGCACTAAGCATCGGAGTGGGAACATCTCGACATTGGCAAAGGGGTTTCTAGGAGGGAAATCGAGGCTCAGAGGGGGTCGCACCGAGAACTTCCAGAAGGGAAGTTGAGGAGCAGCGATATGGAAGTGAATAGGGTAAGAGACCAGGACAGACTGGACAGAGCCTCAAACTTCGTAGTCTGGAAGGCCAGAATCTTATCCGTTCTAGACAAGAACCGTCTCAAGCACTTCGTCTTGAGGACAATAGTGGTCCTAGTTGACCCAGCTGATAACGATAAGTACGAGGATGCAATGGCAAGGGCCAAGAGCATCATTCTTGACGAGGTCAAGGACCATGTAGTACCACACATTCCCGAGAAGAATATGACAAATGAGATGTGGGAGGCCCTAAAGAAGTTGTATCAGCATACTTCCATGCAGAGGAAGATGCTACTAGAAAATCAGTTGCGATCATACCAGATGCTGAAGGAAGAACAAATCGACATCTTCCTCAGTCGATTGAAGGAGATCCAGGATCAGCTGACTTCCAACGGGGCCATGCCAGATCAAGAATTGATGGTGAGAACAACCCTGAACGCAGTCTCTGAAAACTGGGAGGTGTTTTTCCAGAGCATACTGGGCATGGTGACCCTTCCAGATTGGGAGGAAATGTGGGCGACTCTTCGCCAAGAAGAGATCATAAGGTTAAGCAAGGCGAGAAGCAGCGACAAGGGGATCAGAATCAAGAAGGAGGAAGAGGAGGATGCTGCCTTAGCATCTGAGGGAAAGCAAGAGAAATGGAAGAAAAAGGACCTCTCCAAGGTCAAATGCCTAAACTGTGGGGAACTGGATCACTATGCGAGCCAGTGTCCGAGGAAGAAGAGCAAAGGAGAGGCTTCCAAGACCAAGGTTGCGCCAGCAAGGGCAAAGAAGGAAGTGGAGACAGATGATGATTGTGCCATGAGTGCTCACACACCACTTGAGTGGAAGTGGGGAGACATCGTGCTGTAGTCAGACAGACTACAGGCGATGTGGGACAGGATCCTCGAGGTACCCAGCCTCATGGATTATACCTTGCTACGGGAGCCCTGAAGAGGAGTAGCAGTGTTGGAAGATGTCAGTAAAGATAGATGCGAATGGAGCAACAGAGGGAGCTACAGTGCAGGAGTCCCAGGACAGCGTGAGGCAGCAGTGTGAGATGCATGGAGTTGTTGCAGAAACGCAGAGGTCAAAGAAGGAGCACTTGTCAGCGATAGAGGGAGTTTCAGCATCACGTGTGTCTCTAGCCTGACAGAGATGTCAGAGTTGGGAGATCAGTTACTTACTTCTCAGTAACTGAGTTGCAGTGCAACAGTTAGAAATGTGGCAGTGCTATGCAGCATGATGAGAGGTGTTGTTGTACAGATGCAGCAGTGGTAAGTGGCAGGGCCATGGGTAGCAGTACATGATGCAGCAGTGTAGAGGATGTTGGGCAACAGGCTTAGCATCAGCACCAGGACTGATGTCGGATGATCAGGGTGATGCTCAGTGAGGAGTATTACTAGAGCACAGTCCTCGCTAAGAGGGAGTGTTGATTTGGGGTAGCATCGGATGTGCTCTAGCCACAAAAATTGGTGGAGAGCTAAAGCACATGAAATCTCCAATACCCAGAAATGGTTTTGCGCAGATTCTAAACAGTTTGGGAGATATTAAAATAATTAATATTTTTAATGGAGTCCCTAAGTCTAAACTTAGGGAAAATAAAATATTAATGTAAATTAATATAAAACTGTGTTAGAAGGGTCCAAAAGTCATGGATCAAGCTAGAGTTAATCTTAGTTGTTGATTAGGGACTTAATCTCGGTCGTTGAATTGTCAACAAGAAAAGTATAAGAGGAGGCTTGAGGGTCACTTGGAGAACACACCAAGTTTATCAAAATTTCAATTTTCTGGGGCAGGGTTTGCTGAGGAAGTTGAAAGAGTGATCAAAGTTGCAGCTGAGGGGCAGTGAATATAGAAGCAGAGAGGCAAAGATAGTACTAGGAGGATTAGCACTAAAGCCGGGAGAGAGGGACGCAGAGCCAGCCAGAGGTTCAGGCAGAGGCAGCCAGGGCTCACACAAAGGCAGCCAGGAGCTGTGCAGTGCCTCAGAGAGCCAGCGTGGATGACGCAGAGGCTCTAAGGGTTGACGCAATGCCTCTAGAGGCTGACGCAGGGCAAGCCAGGGTGAAGCTGGGCAGACGCTGGGCCGGAAAAGGCTGACGCGGTCCCTAGAGGCTAACGTTGGGGTTTGCGTGGGGCAAATTGGAGCTGGGAGCTGTCGGAGTGTTTATCCGGGGTTTCAGCTGGAATATATGCTTCCGAGTAGAGAGGTACTATTGTCGAGATTATTCTCTATTGGGTGAGCCATTTTTGGCAACCAGATTGTATTCAGAAATTGCATAATAATAAAACCCTCACATAGTTGCACCGATTTTCTCGCATTGGGTTTTTCCGGGGACATTGGTCCAAAAACAATGGTGTCACTTGTGTGCTTGGTTTGTTTCCTTCAGTTGATGATCTGTAATGTGTTGAGCATGTACTTTTATTTATTTTCAATATTTACATGGTAAATAACTTGTTAATTAATCAGAACAAGTAGGCAGAGATAAATCAGAAAGTACATGAAGGGTTTCTAACGGGTTAGACTTAGAAATTCCAACAATACTACAAGAAGTATAGGTTGAGTAGCCTCAAGGATTTGAAGTGAAGGACAGGAAGAGTCATGTTTACAGGTTGAAGAAGGCATTATATGGATTGAAGCAAACCCCCGGAGCTTAGTATGCTTGCATTGACAATTACCCAGTGAAGCTTGGATTCATGAGATGCAATGCTGACCCTACCTCTAATTCAAGGTGCTCCAAGGTATGCCTTTAATTTTGGTTGTATATGTTGATGATCTATTCTTGACAGGCAGGGAGCCCCTGATGCTCAAATGTAAGAGGGAGCTAGCCTCTAAATTCGAGATGAAGGATCTTGGTATGATGCATTACTTCCTGGGATCAGAAGTTTGGCAGAAACCTAGAGACATTTTTTTTTCAAGAAAAATATGTCGAGAAGTTGTTGGAAAGATTTTGAATGACAAAATGCAAATCCTTGGCCACCCCGATGGAGATGACCTTCAAGAAGTTATGCAAAAATGTTGTTGGACCTGACCTGGCAAATCCTTCTGAGTATCGACAAATGATTGGGGCATAGTGAACACCCAACCAGACATGTTTTGCAGTCAACACCTTGAGTCAATTCATGATTGAGCCCCTCCATGCATACAGGGTTGCTGTCAAACATGTACTGAGATATCTGCATGGGACGATTAACCTTGGTGTAAGATATGTTGTTGATGATACACAACTTCATGGGTATATTGATGTTGATTGGGCTCGAAACATTATTGACAAGAATAGCACATTAGGATGTTGCTTTAGCTTGGGGTCCACTATGATATCTTAGATGAGCAAGAAACAGAAATTTGTAGCTTTGAGCACGGCTGAGGCAGAGTACATTGTTGCTAACATGGCTAGCTGTGAGGTAGTTTGGTTGAGAAAGCTCTTTGGAGAGCTATTTGAGCAGGTCCTAGATACGACAGTGATATATTGTGACAACAAGAGTGGGATTTGGTTGGCATAGAATCATGTATTTCATGACAAGTCCAAGCATATTGAGATCAAGTACCACTATATTCAAGACATGGTACTAAGAGGAGTCATTAAACTCCATCACATTTCATCAGACGAGCAAATAGCATACATACTCACCAAGGCTTTCCCGAAAGGGAAGTTCTTGGTCTTCAGAGAGTAGCTTGGACTGATAGATGTGACCCTCCTAGGTAAGGGTCCCAGTTGATCAAGGACACTGAGCTATGCTCTGCCCCTCTATTTGATCTCACAGGGAGAGGAATTGAGTCTGAAATCTCCTAGGGTTAAGGGATCTCTAGATAATAAGATGGTTGTGATCCTTACCCTTTGTGGTAAGTAGTATCTCGCCTATTGTCACCATAGGGTGTGTGTGATCCTTATCATTTATGACAAGTTGGGTATCTCACCCTATCATGATTGACAAACTATACCCCAATATGCATCCTACCCACAAGTTGGGCTTGTTCGGATTGTTCCTCCTCATCTGGCCAACGGATTGAGATGACTTAAGATGTTGTGATCCTTGCATAGCAAATGGTATCTCACTCAAGTTATTAGGATGTAGGTGTTCTACCACTTGACTCTTGAGGGTCAACGCAAGAAGATCAGCAAACATTGGGATGGATCTGATCACTACCCTCTATGGCAAGTTGTATCTCGCATGTTGATTAGACAACAAGATGGATGTGATCCTTGCTTGGTAGATGGATCTTGCCCATTATCATTGGACGACAAGATGGATGTGATCATTACCTTCTGTGGCAAGTTGTATCTTGCCTATTGATTAGACAACAGGATGGATGTGATCCTTGCCTAGTATATGAATCTCACCTATTGTCATTAGATAGAGGGTAGTAACCTGAGCTCCCCTATGATGTCAAATTCTTCTTTTAGATTCGAGAGTGTTCAGCAAAGGTGAGCAAAGACGACATTTGACTTGATGGGACATATTATTATACTGTATTCGGAAATTTCTCCCTAGCTGAAAGGGAGTGTCAATTTCGCAGCTCAGGGATAAATTCCCTCCATTGGACAATCTTCCTCATCCAGAGAAGCCCAAAATATCCCTTGGAAGAATTTAATTTGGTGAAGGAAAAATGTATTCTTAAAGTGAAAACCCACAATAGCACAAAAGTTAAGGTTGGCCTAGAAGACAAATTAACCCTCCTCCAACGCCTATAAATTCAAGACAAGTCACCTTCAATTGGACATCACATCACAAGCATCTCTCTCTTCTTCTATTGGTTCATACATCAGAAATATTGCACGGTTCTCTTCACACTTGTGAATTGTTGAAGGAAGTGTAACTAGGTTTGGTCTTCATAAATGTACTTATGATATTTGTACTTATTCAAGAAAAGAAATATTATTTTTATAATATATGACAATGAGTTTCTTGCTCATTGTAGTAGGTCTAGCACATGTCAAAGTGATATAGGTGAGTCAAATAATCAAGAGAAAATATTGAAGGCCTTAAGGGCATGTTACACTACATACAAATATATATTAAAGTCAAAGGGAAACCTCCAAGCAAAGTCAAGTCTACTCCTAGGCAATGGCACCTTCAACAAGCTCCTTCAAGCATGCTACAACACCATGGAAACTATCCGAAGTCTACTCAACAAGTCAGCCACCAAACTGCCCTCAAAGTCGGCCTACAAGTAAGAGGACAAGTCCGCCTAAATGCAGTCAGTCAAGTCAGTTTAAATGGAGGGACAGTCCTCTATTTATAGAGGCTATCCACTCCAAAGACAACGCATCAATTGTGCTCTAAAACAATGTTGCACGAAGCGCCCCCCCCCCCCCCCCATGGTTTCCAAGCCCCGAAGCGCGTCCCATATGGAAGCGCCTAGGAAGCTTGGCCGGAAGCGCGCTTCCGAAATTAGAAAGCACTGCTTCCGAATTTTTTGTCGCTTCCTGGAAATTTGGAAGCGTGGTACGGAAGCGCCGAAGTGCGCTTCGTACGGCGCCTCGGGCTCAGAAGCGTGGCGCTTCGGATGAGGAAGCGTACGCTTCCAGAAAAGCTTCCAGAAAAGCGTTTAGAAAATTATTTTTTTTTTTCAATTTCTTTTTAATTTTAGGTGAGTTTGCTTGTTGGGGGTGGGTCCACCTTGGGTTAGGGTGACGAATGAAGGCAAAGAAAAATATAAATATAGCAGATGCTCCCTCATGGTAATGTTAAATTCTTAAAGTAAAAGTGACATTCTCCTTTATTTTTCATTTTCATCCTTTTACTTAAATTTTTAACATTACCATGAAATGACTCAGGATGTTTGAGAGTGGTTCCAGCCTCATTGGACTTCATATGGAGAAAATACAATTTTATATCCTATTCAAAATTCAGCAGACTTAACAGTTTTCAAGAATTCAGGATCAATGGGATTGTGGCATTTCATTAGATTATATCAAGTATGAAGGTATGCGATTAGCATTTAATCAAGAGCACTGTAGTGCCCACCATAGTTTCCTGACTCTGATATGACACATTATTGCATACTTTAGTCTATGAGTAACTCAGGCTGAGGATCCAGAAACGTGACTCTATTATCAGAGAATGTGATGGTTATGTATGTTCTCTATTAATATTATGATTACGATATAATTTATGGTCATGTGTATTCTCTATTGATATCATGATGGTGATAGTAGTAAAGGATAGACATGTTTCTATTGATGTTATGATGATGATAGCCTTGATCTTATGTATGGTTCCATTAAGGTTATGATGATGCTAGCCATGATGGAGGTATCCCCTATGTTAGCTACTTACAATAGTTCTGGTTCACTATGAAGCGTGATGTGAAGGACCAGGTGATGGTAATTAATGCTATTATGACAATAACACTGAAAAACTTGGTTACTGATTATTATTGAGTATGGCAGGAAAACCACGAGAGGCACTCGCACATGACAAGTTGACGACGCCTGGTTTGATGAAAAGTTATATTATTTTATCTTTGAAATTCTAATCGATTTTGAAACCTGTTATATATGGTTATCTATAGTCTGATGATATGTTAATGGTTGCAGGCACAGATGAGTTGCTTGGCCGAATGACTCACATATGGGTGATGGGGTTGTACAGATGGATGGAACTACATGGGAGGGGTGGGACAGAGTTCCTGATCTCACCCACTAGCACTTCCGCCGTGACTTGGGCTGGAAGAGTTGAAACACCTTCGCCTTGAAGACCACGATGCCATGAGGGCAGGTCCCAAAGTCGGGTCGCTCATGAGGAACCTACTGGGGGGCGCGCATCAAGGCGGATTCCTTGATCCCCGGCACCATTAGTCTCACTATAGCAGGAAACATGAGAGACGATCGAGG
>APFE031274871.1:24920-46499 GCA_000404065.3 Pinus taeda | reverse complement strand
TTTCCCCTCGTAGTCACTGGATGCTTGAAGGGCAAGTGGTGTGGCACCCTTGGAATTTCAGGGGAAATTTTTGAAGGGCACGACCAACTTGGCACCCTTGGCATCACAATTAAACTGTTAGGTGTGGCACCCTTGGAATTTCAGGGGAAATTTTTGAAGGGCACGACCAACTTGGCACCCTTGGCATCACAATTAAACTGTTAGGTGTGGCACCCTTGGAACTTCTAGGGAAGTTCTTGAAGGGCACAACCAAACTTGGCACCTTGGAATCATTAAAAATAAATGATAATAAATAAATATAAGTAAGGAATGAAAGCTTGGGAGTTACACCAAGGGAAAATGATGATTAGAAGCCAAGGAAATTAAATCAAAAATAAAACTTGGAATAAGGAGGATCATAGGAAAATAAAATAAAAAAAATAGAGTACCTTAAAAATTCTACCATCCCCATGTTGGAAAATGCTAGGTAGATGAGGTGGTTTAATTAGAAAAAAAAAGGGGGGAAGACAAACATATTGTAAGGATAAAGATTAATCCTTAACCAATTAAACTTAATTAAGAAAAGAGGAAGGTGAAGTAAATTAAGAAAAATAAATTAAATTAGAGAAATGTAGAGAAGCTCCATGTGGCATCAACCAATATAAGAATATCCCTCTAAGAGATAACCTGAGTTAATTTAGGAAGTAGATTGGGGATAAAATCTTGACTCATTAATTGACTCCAAGTAATAAACACAATTTAAGAAATAAAAGGGCGGAATAAAGAGACATCTAGGAGTAGAAATAGGAATCTTGTGAGTGAGGAAAATATTAGTTTTAATTAAAAAGATAAGTAAATAATTTTGGATGACCCTTGATGAGAGAATGACACATGGGTGGGTGAATAATCAAGCTATTAAAAAGAAAAAAATATTATAATTATGCATGACATGCCAAGTGTCATCTATGAGAAATCTTATAAAAGAAGGGGCAGGCCATGGTAGAAGGGGATTTTTTTTGGGAACCCTATTGTTGGATGGATGATATGTTGTGAAAGCAGTGACTACGAAGCTATAGTGAGTTTGGTGAGGTAGAGGGTTTTAGAGAGGGGACTCTTGAGCTAAGGTTGCTCTCGTCTGCCAGCTAGATTCTTCCTCCATTGTACAACCCCATTGCAGCTCGGGGGTCCGCGGGGAAGAAGAGTACCCAAGGAGTAGGGCTGGGAGGTAAAACCGGTGGGTTTGATTCGTCAAGCGCGTCATCATACACTCGCAGGAAGTGACGGCAACGAGGAAATACCAGCGACACGAGCAAGCGGATTCTCGCCCTTCTCCGGTTGTACGGTACCATGTGTATTTTGTTATTAACTTTACCTTAGATTAAAAGTATATAAATGTGGCGTTATGTTCCTGGAATGAGCATCAGCGATGTGTGTGTTGATTGAATTGAAATCTCAATGTGTTTGTTTTCCGATTGTAGTTGCTGTGAAAAAAAAAAAAATGTGCTTGATATATATATAGTTGTAGTTGGGTCATTTCACTGTTTTTAGCTGGGTCGTTTCAAGCACCAAGCCCTATATGTACCCTAGTGTTGGTGGTGTTAATTGTTGAACTCCTTTGCCACACGACACGCCCTTAGCAAAAAATTACCTTTCAATCAAGTCAAAATCATCAATCAAGCATGTTAAGCTTTTTCTACCATATTTTAAATCTTGAATTAGGTAGTTTGATCAAAATTGGGCAATGTTGACTAATATCCCTAGACAATCGAGGTAGAGGCAAAGGCTAGACAAGAGGAGAAGAATCCAGATTCTAGATGGTTGATGCATCTAAATGGTTGACGCTCGAATAATTAATCATTAATGTACAATGGATGTTATATCTATCTTGATTTATGCAAAAATATGCATGTTTTCATGTCTTCTACAATTAATTTGGTATTTCGGATGTTTGTTTTGAGTATAAATGCAAAAAAATATAAAAATATATATATATATATAGCAGACGCTTCCGCGGACGCTTCGCTTCCTAGATTTTTGGAAAATGACGCTTCGTCGTCCCCGCTTCCAAAAAACGCTTCCGCTTCGTGCAACATTGCTCTGAAATCTGCAAGAGAAAGAAAACAAGAAGGTCGAAGGAAGTCAAGGTAAAGGGGCTACTAGGGCAGCGAAGAGGAGAGGAGGAACAGCGAAGAGTAAGGGATTGTTTCTAGGGTATACACAGTCACACGTGCGAGGGAATGAAGGACAGTCTGCGGCTATAACAGCAGTAAGATCACAGTTGGATATTTATGTTTGTTTGGGGCTAAAACTAGGCCCATAAAGGCCTCCTACTCCAGCGTGGAAGAAGGACATCAAGCAAAGTAAGAAAGAAGGAGACTGAAGTATAAAGGACTGTTTCTAGGGCTAGAAACAATCACACATGCGAGGTGCAGTAAGGATATGTCTGAGCCATAACAGCAGCTAGTGACCAGTTCATTGTTTGGATGAGAGATCAAGCCTACAAGGACTCCCAAGCCTAGCGAAGGAGCCTATCTCTCTAAGGTAAAAGGACTCTAATTGGAAGACAAAGTGCTGGAAGACAAAGTGCCGGAACAAGTGCCGAGGTATATGGTGCAGAAAGAAGTAAAGACTTGACTTGTGCTTGGAGGATCTCTTAGTCAAAGGTCTAGGGTTTGGCATTGATCAATAGAAGCTTCAATAAGAGAATTCACTAAAGGGTTTTCCCCTCAAGAGAAGAGAGGTTTTGGCCCTGGCAGAGAATCAACATCTTGTGTTCTTGTTTTTATGTTTGGTAGCAGTTTGATGAAGTACACACATATGCACTAATAAGAAGAAGAAGAAGCTAACAAGAAAAGTAAAAAGATTCCACAAATTGTTATCAAGTAACAAAGAATCACACTACTAATTTGCCCTAGATTCTTCAACACGAATGAGGAAGGCTCTCTTTTTCGTTGACCAAATTCTACTTCTGTTTGGGAGACTTTGACCAGCGTTGACTAGCCTTGTTTTGACTCTCTTTGACTTGGCTTTACTTGTTTTGGACCTGTTTTGGAAGGCCACATTTATTGGCACAAAGATCGAGGAAATCTGGGCACTTTGGCTGCAGTTGACTGCAGGTCACCTCTCTCTGTTGACCAGGTTTGACCGTAATTTTTGGGGCTTTTTTGACTGAGGTCTGACCAGCGTGGTTCAGGTTCCCTCTACCTTGATAGTGCTTCTAGGCTTCTAGTGAAGAAGCCCTCCTTTGGGGCTAGAAAGAGAAGACATGAGTCCAATTCCTTGGATCAAGACAAGAGTGGTAGTGATGTCGATCCAGACGAGAACAATCGGCAACTAATGGTTGTTGAAAGTTTTTCAGGTTCTGGTCAAGAAGGGCGTTGAATAGAAATAATCAGGAGATGGAAAGGGAAGAAAGGAAAGGAAGGGGAAGTGTGATCTTCCAAGTATTAGAGGTTGTTGTTACCCTTAAAGAGTTGTTTGTGTTAGCTTAGGATTTTGTTTCTGTGCTCGTGGTGATCTCCTTTGTAGCCCATCACTTTTTTGTATGAAATGCACATAAATATTGTTTGTCAATAAAAGTTTGAAGGAAGCACTTCACTCAAAAAATAAAAACAAGCTGCGAAATCCTAGTGGAGTCAAAAGACACCAGACAAAAAACACACCTTTGCCTCAACTAGGATAAGAGGTCTGGACTCTATCTTGACACGACCCACAATTGCTGTCCGCTGTCTACCATGGATGTCAACCACAATGACCTCGTTGCCAGTTCGTATCTCAGAAAGATAAGAGGTTTTTCCACCAGGAATTGCAACATATGCATGTACAGGACCCTACAAACAAGGCAAATCCCACAACTTACAAGTCAAGAAGGCATGCCATTTGACAATATAAAAAATATTTCTGGTGATCTTGGCAATCCCATAATCAGATCTAAATAAGGAAATGAGAAATCAAATCACTGTAATAATGATCAACCATTGTTGATAAAACAAGGCAACAGAAGCAAGAGAAGTCACGTAGTGGATTGAAGAGAGATGAAAATGCTGGGCACTTTAGATTCGATGGAATCATACAGTATAATAAAGTGATATTATTTCATAATACAGGACAGAATTTTACTTTTTTGCAGAAAGTTAATGACATGAGAAAACTCACAGCATTCACACGGAAAGGCCTGCTAGCAATGTAACTCGATTCCAAACACTCTGAATGGACAAGAAAAAGGCCTCTAGCAAAGGAACCAACCTGCTACCAGTAAACCAAAAAATCAACTGGTTCTGTTCTTCACTAAAGACATGCTCAAATCATCAGCCAATATGATGAGAAAGTAAAGGGAACAAACATCTTAAACAGAGAAGACATACCAGAAGTCCCTCACCAGGGCATAACAGACTGCATAGATCCACACAAACTCGGTCACCCATGCCCTTCACTTCCAATCGCGTCACAGTTGCTGTACTCAGGTTTATAGCATTCTCTGAATCAACCCTTCTATCAAGATAGGCCTGAAATTACTCAAGAAAGATCAAGTGTCTTTTTGTGAAAGAGCATGAGAAGGCCTGATGATTATCTATCTAATCCAAGGAAGACTCCAGATTCACTATTTTGAGATAATAATAACAACACACATAGCTAAAACAGAAACAAAAGAAAATATTCTGAGCTTTGTGGGCAGGAAAAAATCATATCTGAAATAATCTATGAAATACATCAATTGCCTTGCTTATATGAATCAAAATCCCAGTAAAGCCCTTAAAAGCTACATATTTCAAAAGCAATCCTCATTATTAGACATCCAAATGTATGGAACGGGATCATTCAACTCAAAATAACAGATCACAAAAATGGAAGACAAAATTGTAGACCTTTAGTTCAAGAATAACTTTCATGTCATTTGTATGCAATACAACACCATCCATTCCTTTTTCCAAAGCCTGCAAAAATAGGAACAGAATACATGTCAAGGAACCTCTAGGGCACAAGACTTTGTTATATATACCACACAAGCTTCCAAGAGATATGTATAAATCACAAGGAATTTTCAAAATATTGAAAATTACCGATCCTAGTTTTCTCCTGGAACAATGGATTAGCCCAGTTTCTTTTCTGGTGTGAAGTGAGTAAACATGTTTCACTCTACCTCGAAAAACACTTGAGCATCACGAGCAGTCTTTGTGATAGCAAATATGGATGTCCCACTACCCTGGAAGGCAGCAACCATGTTTTCCGCTGGTATAACCTTTTCACAGCAAAGATGGGTTTTATGTTAAAAAATTCATATAGCTAATATTTAAATACAACCACCAATTTATGTTAACCTTGAAACTGCTCACCTTGAATTCTAGATATGCAGGAAAAAAGAAAAATATTAAATATCTACAAGAAAAAAAAAATCTTAGTAATATAAAAACTGAACACAAAACAATAATCACTGCAAGTGTCAACGTGAAATGTGCTTCCACGCAAAAGATTGGCCGGAAAAGATCTCTTCTTTTGGAAGAATTTCTGGAATATAGATTACCCACAATGGAAAGGCAAATTGTTTAGACAAAGTTGTGTTAGATGGCATCTATCGTATTCTTTTGAAACAGCTCTCTTTAAAATACAACTTCATGGGTCAAGTTGTAATGTCCCGAATGCAGAAAATTTGGAATAGACACTTCACACAAAACTAATCATGCATTTAACAAAAGATTGCCATGTAAAATTAAAGATAACAGAGCAGTGCAATCCAAAACACAATAACAAGAAAATTCTCAGCTTTATTATATTAGATAAATTGGGGTTTTGCATGCACAAACAACCCATGTAGCTGAGACGAAAAGCTAGCCTCAAATAGATCTACAATATTGCCGCAAATCGGCCTCCAAAACAAACTGAAAAATCAATACACTGCAACCTGTGAA
Source organism: Pinus taeda (assembly GCA_000404065.3). Taxonomy (NCBI): domain Eukaryota; kingdom Viridiplantae; phylum Streptophyta; class Pinopsida; order Pinales; family Pinaceae; genus Pinus; species Pinus taeda. The sequence goes on along the minus strand of APFE031274871.1, from coordinate 40,614 downwards.
CCCTAAATGGATTCACCAAGGGAAGGTTGGTGCTCGCTCAATCTCTCTAAATCACCCGAGGGTTTTCTTCCTGGGGCTCTGGCTACCAATGGAGTAGAGAACCACGTTCTCAACCTCTCATACAAGAAACAATATCAACTCCAAGATGATCTTCCAATGGCCTCCTCCTCTTCTTTTATAGATCTGATGGACCCCTTTAGAATCTTCTATTTTATTATTATTTTAATCATGGAGCACTTTCCCTCTTTTATTTTAATTAAAATATTCTTTTTAATATGGGAAAAGGGTAAATTGGCCACCATGTCTCCTCAGGTCACTGAAACTCCCATCCAAAAGTCCCATCATGTAGATCTTCTCGTTCTGGTTCCAACGAGCTATTACATTGAGGTGCTCCATCAATTAATCTCCCCGGAATGCCACCTCGAGCATAATTAATTAAGTTATGCCCAATAATAATGCTGATTTCTGAAAGTTGTCGGAATGCAATGGAACGAAAGGCAAATTGTGTTGATGATGGAATATGCCAAGCGAATGCCATCAAATCCCATAAAAACTCCTCAAAACTCCATCAGGACCCCTGATGACATAAACCTGCTCCACTGACTTGGCCATCACCTGTCCTAGAAATCCACCCTGGTTGTACTATGAAGAAGAATAAAAATGGGGACATGACACAAGTCCGTTCTAGAGGGATTGGTGAGCAAGGAATGGCGTGCCTTTTTGTATATGTGTGGCAAAGGGCCTTTATGATTGAGTAAAACACACTTCTGACATTGACCCATGCCTGAATAAAAGGTGGGGATTGAGGGACCCAATTTTGTGTTGGTTGTGGAGATGCAGTCAATTTGGAATCTCATTTTTCTTTCAAACACAAAGTATGGGGTGGCTTATGCCTCCACACCTAAAGGTCTATAGAGAAAGTTTGATGCTCTTTGAGTTTTGCGACAATCTATGTAAATTTTTTTTCATCTAGGTGGTTTCTCTATATCCATATGATTTTTCATGGCCTATCCTCTTACTCCCCATTTCAACTTTCAAGATAGTCCTACCCTTATGGTTTGTAGTAACCATCCCTTATAGGCCATTTATGGCCAAGGTGGGTATTTGGGGATCTTCGAGTGAACCTATTGGGACCCATGACTTAGGGAAACCCTCGGCTTTTCACTTTACCACCATGTAACAGTGTTAATGTATTCTAGAGGTTGTCATACCTAGAAACCACAAATATTTTATGCCTAAGCATGGATCTACCTATGTATTTATCACACTTTGCAAAGAATGATAGGTTATTTATAGGCATATACATGGATCGAATGGGTGACTCTATTTGAAGAGTCAACCTGTGTTTGCTAACGTAACCCTTTGTTATATGCTTTAAATAATATTAAATATATTTTCTTTTATAATTGCATGCCCATATAGTTTTGCCACAACATATAATAATAGGAGTGTCAACCACATTACCAATGATATTTCTCAACCAATTTTCAATTTTCTCTTTGGGGCAAGATGGGTTCCTATGGCAAATTCATCCCACAGTTGCCCCAATTTTCAACATTCCCTCTCAGCTAGGGAGTAATTTCCATCTGCATCAAAAAGTCTCATCTTGGAAGTTCATGTTTGTTGTATCTTGTCTCATCTCATATTATCTCGTCTCATTGAAGAAGAAAAATCCACAACAGACAGTAGGGGAGATCGAATAGATCCTCCGAACCCTACTAGTCTCCAAGTCAAGTTCCATGACTTTCATCTTAGCTGCATTAGCAAGTCATCCATCTCATCACATCTCATTTAAACTTGTCTCATCTTTGATCATTAGCTAAAAAATGATGCCTCTATCTAAAGAAAAAGAATCATCATAGGGGATATACGTCTACCACCCTATATCTAATGTCAATAGGAGAGATACCACATACCATGAGAGGTAAGGATCACACACTATCTTATCGACCAGTGACAATATGTGAGATACCACTTACCATGAGAGGTAAGGATTGTTACCCACCACCTATGGGTAGTGTATATAGGAGAAAAAAATTATCCTACATGGTCCTCAGTTGGCAACCCCTTGCAGCTACCAGTTAGCTCGATGTGCGATTGTCTCTACCACCTAAGCTAGCCATATGGTCCCTCACCCACTTGTTATGATCGTATGTTTGAAGGTGGGCCTCCCAACCCCAAAGGTATGGCTTTTCATTGGTATAGTTGAGTAATTTTCCTTACTTGTCATGGGCACTTATGGGCATGGATTGGTGGGGGGATTCAGCGGAAAGAGTGGGCTAGGTTTATACTCTTGCTTCCATTGCTCGATACCGTGATTAACCTTGTATCCTAGTCCAGTGGGATCTCCTTTAATGGCCATTAGCGTTAGGGTTGGCACTACATGAGAAATCCTAAATTTAGTTGTGTGGTCCCACTTCCTATCACCACATACATCACCCCCTTTCCACTCATTTTAGCCTTATTCATCTCTTTTCCCATCTGGGTCCACATAGAGTTAGCTTCCCCCTCCCCTTGTCCACACCTTCGGTCCGGCCTGGAATGATGCCCAAAGGTTGATGCAGCTAAAAAGAAAACAAGAAGCATAATTTGGCCACTCTCAACAGGAAATGTACCACAAAATCCAAAAGATAGTCGAGACATACAAATTTAGCATGTGGGCAAAATCCAAACATGAGATCTACCCCTTACATATGGCCATCACCTTGGTTCCTATGGGCCCTAGATGAGCCCCCTCCATCATTAAGGAACCCATGATTGTCCCAACCCCTAGTGGGTGATGAACTACCCCACCTTAAGGGGGTATCCACTGCTATACACCACACAACATGCTCTCATCCCCTGGAGCTCCGAGTAGTTATGAAGAAAAATCAATCAAAGGCAAAAGGCATTTGAAGAAGGGTGGAAAAACAAAGGCTAGGGTAACTCATGTACCATGATTTGCTCCCTCCTACACTCATATACCCAGATGTGGGCTTCCCTTTATCATAGCTACCCTTGTATCATAACAAGTGGTCTGGGTGATTCCCCTGATCCTCGTTCTGTTCCATAACTTTATCATTTGCCACCTACCACTTAAGGGTGTGAAAATTCCAATATGGAATCCTATTGCAGCAACTGGTATTATTTCTCCTAATTGTTAATTAATTTAACAATTTATCTGCTATAGCAAATATCGAAATAAACACACTGCAACCTTCACAAATAAAATACTGCGAAAAAATAATGTGTTGGAAACTGAGAAATGATAGCACACACACATAAAATATGAGACAATTATTTTTGGACAAATGTCCACAGAAAAACCCAAATTGGGAAAATCGGTGCAGCAGTGGGGATTTTTATTATTATGCAACAGTGAAAATATGAGTACAATTTGGATGCCTGAAACCGGCAATCCACAGCAAGAAAATTTGGGCAAAATTATTGAAGGGAATTACCCTTCCTCCACAAGCAATCCCAACACAACTTGCCTACAGAAAACTTGGCCTCCTGAAGCTTCTGCATCACCCTCTGCGTTGGACTGTGCAATCACTATGACGTCTAGCCTCTCACTGGTCTCGACTCTCTGATGAAGTCCTTTTGCCATCTGCTGCTGAGAAATTCATCTCTCCGGCCCTCTGGAACCTTTGCCCGGCCTCTGGATCTTAGAACGATTTTCTCTCCAACAAATCGAATTGCCCTCTCTAAAGCTATTGTGCTGCCTCCATGGGATAACTCGACCCTCTTGCTGCTGCCTCTCCAGATCTGGAAAACTTCCTCCAGATCACTGTCCCTTCCCCTCACTCATTGCTTCGATCACTGACTCTCTCTAGCAACTGACTGTTGCTACTCTGGAAATCGATCTGCCAAGAAATTGAGTTGCTCAAGCGTCTTCTCCAACACCACATCGACCTCCTCTTATAATCCATTGTTGGAGCACCTACAACCAAGATTAAAACATAATCGATGACTAGGATCATCTGTGGATCAATCCGTGTGAGTTTCTAGACTATTCTCGCCTTATATCAATTAATATTGATTAATTAACCATATTTCCTAAGTTTAGATTTAGGAAATAATTAAAAAACAGTTAATAATCTAATTGAGACACTTCTAAGCGGAATTTCCAGAAATTATTTATGGGTTTTGGAGATCTCATGTATTCTAGCCTCTCCACCAAATTTCGTGGCTACAACACATCCAATGCTACAAAAACTAACACTCCCTCTTAGCGAGGAATGTGTTCTAGTGCTGCACTCCCTGCCACAACACCCTATCTCTACATCATCTCTTGTCACGTTGCTTATGTCTAGCCATACTACCCACCAACCATTGCGCAACTCTGATATACGATGCATATGTGTTGTTGCTGACACCACCATACTGCTGCCAACACTCCATTTACACTACAACTCCCTCTCATCTGTTATTGCTGCAACTGCAACTACTGCAATTGAGAAGCATCAAAAATACTAAATCAACTATGTTCAGTATCATGCATCCGTCTCCCAAATCCTGACTGCTACTAGCATTTGCACTGTCACTGAAAAATTTGCATTGCTGCTGACTCTGCTTTGTGCCACCTGCACTACGCTCCTCAACATCTCACTGCTACTAGTCTGCAACCGTCACTCTGGTACTGACTGGACCTCTGACACTGATCCATCATGCTACTGAATATTGTGGGCCCCCGTAACCAAGTAATGATCCATGATGTGGAATCCTAGGGACCCTGCCCAATCTCTATAGTTCTCTGGGACTACAGTACCAAATCTCCCCACCTTACTCCTAGAGGTATATCTACGAACATCGCGAAGTCTTCTTCCAACCTGGAGGTCAAATTGTCGATCTCAACTGAGGTTGCCTATTGGTCTTACTTCTCCTCCTTTTCCTTCTTCCTAAGAGGACAATGGGTACTGTAGTGACCAAGCTCACCACACCTTAAGCATTTGACCTTTGACAGGTCCTTCATCTTCTTTCTCTGCTCCCCCTGTCTTTGACTAGGACCTGTTACCGCTCAAACTAGCCGGGGACCTAAAGGGAAAATGCTAGACCAAGGGCAACAAATGGAGACTTAGCCCACTATCACCTCAGCTAAGGCTCACTTCTATTTACGGACTTTCACCGATGGGAGGAGACCCAGTATATTATGGAGTCACCGATGAAGGATAAATCAATGAATGGATATGAGTGACCCAAATAATCCCTTTCCCAGAAGAGCTTGAAGGATGGAGCTTGCTAGCTTTCTAACCAAGGTACGATGTCTTTTTAGGGAAGGGAAGGGAGGATTTGAGAGTTAGGTTTATGGGATATCACTTGCGAAGGAGTTTCCCAATCCCTAAAATCCTTATTGAAATTTGTATCCCAAATGTTTCTTGAAGAATTGTCTTTTCAAAGGAACGAGACCACACGGGACCAAGTGGACCCAGTCTAGGGTAGGAGGAAAGAGTATGGCAACCAATGATGTTCTTACCCTAGAAACCCAGTCTAGGGTAGGAGGAAAGAGTATGGCAACCAATGATGTTCTTACCCTAGACAAGGTGGGGTAAAGGATCAAAGAAATAATTTCCACTTAAAGGTGTTGAATTGATCCTATAAGGCACTAGCCTTGGGATGCTAGGGCAAAGTTTGATCTCGGAGCGAGGGCTTGGCTTTTCTCTCAACTCCACCGTCAGAATCGCCTCAAATTTGGAGGAGGTTTTGAAGAAATACCAGCACAAGAGGACCTAGGAGATCAAACTTTTTGGAGGGCTAGTTCATCAGGAAAAGGATGCCCTAGGTGACCCAATTTGGCTAGGCCTAGGAGAAGGTGAAAAAGGTATGATTTTAGGTGACCACCTCTTGGTAGATCAATACCTTAACCTTGGGAGAATGGAGTCTATGATGAATATGAGTGAAGACCTTTGGTTCTTGGTCAAAGAGGCCTCAAGACTACTTTGCTAGCCTTCTAGGTCAAAGGGAAGCAATCTTGCAGGTTTTATACTTCGATATGCAAAGGAGATGGCTTGTCAAGGTCAATTTGTTAATGGAATTACCCCTAGGAGATTTCAGTCACATTATATGGCCCATACATTGAGAGATGCTATAATAGAGACAAAATTCCACAATTTAAAGCAGTAAATGCATGCAGCAATTAGCCCTAAAAATAACGAAAATCCCAATCCAATGTATATGACAAAGTAAAACAAGAATAACATTAAAAGTGTGTACTTACATGTAACAAAATATATCCAACCATCCACAATTGACAAGAGAGAAGGTCCAAGATAAAGATTGACCAATATCCACACATCAAAATTCATCCATAAAGCTCCAATTTATCCTCTAGAAGAAGTGTGAAATTCTCAAGAGAGAGAAAAGATCCAATCCACAGCGATGATGAGAAAATGAACTCATCTCACTTGTATTTATACACTAATGAGGAGTTCGAATTAGACTCCTTGGCCTACATAAGCCCCAAAAATAAAATAATGTTCTAATAATCCAACTTTTGAAGACAAGCCCACCAATCTAGCTCATAAATGAAAGAAAAAGCTTCCCAAGAGGTCAAATAATAATCTATGCTTGTCGTAGGGCTCTCTAAGAGGCCTAATGAGGTCCATGGGTGCCATAATGAAGAGTAAGACTGTCAAAAGCAGTGGACAAAAGGTTGGCCCCTTGTAATAAATTGTGGTGCTCCAAATGACATGTGGGGGCACACAAGTGTCTTCATGGGTATCCAAACAAATCCAAGATCCATGTAGATCACCTGCAAGGGCTAGGATGATGGTGTAGGTGATGCCACATCATCTTGCAAGTCCTAGATCATCTGCCAAGTGTTTGGTGCAAATCTGGGGCCAGCTGGGCATAATGGATCAGGTGCATCTTCCTCATCCAATAAGGGAACCACGAGCAATCTCTGAATGGTTGTGGGGATGCATGGAGTTATATTTGTTATTGTGGAGACCCATATCTCTCAACACACACCCTACATGTTCAAATGTAGCCCTCTAGAGGATTAGAACCCCGTATAGGTAGACCAAACACAAAGATGGGGACCATCTGCAATCCTGCATAAGATCTAATGCTTCCAGTACAACAAGTCAATAGAGAAATTGAGTAAATGAGCTTATCAATCATGGGCCACAGGTGGGGAATTCATAATCGCCTGCCCTTCCATAATGGGCTTGGGGATGTGCCAATGTCTCCTAAACTCCAAATGGGGTTAACCAAGAATCCTGTTAAGGTGGTTTCTACTTCTAAAGGGGATAATATATTCAAGGTACATCCTTCAAAAGGTGGTGGCATGTGACAGATAGGTGAATGAAGTAGGGGATGAGAAGGGGCAGCCTTAGCTCACATGCTGGGGTACAAGAGTAGCTAATAAGAGGGAATCCCACACTTGGGTTTATAATGTATAGGAGGGAAAAATCGTGATACATGAGGTGCCTCGACCTTGATTTTTCCACCTTTCTTTATATGTCTTTTGCCTTTGTATGATTTTCTTTGATTAACTGCGCAGGGCTCATGGGGTAAGAGCATGATGTATAAGATATAGCAATGAATACCCCTTTTTAAGGTAGGGTTTTTCATTGCCCACCAGGGGTTGGGACAATCATGGGTTCCTATATGATGATGGAGGTTCATAGAACCTGTAGGAACCAGAGTGTTGGCCATGATGATGGGGTAGAGCTCATGTATTGGCTTTTGCCCACGTGCTAAATGTATTTGTCCCGGCCCTCTTTTGCATTTTGTGGTACATTTTCCTGTTAAATGTGGCCAAATATGCTTTAATTTTTCTTTTTAGCTACATTATTCCAGGCCATGACCGAAGGTGCGGGCAAGGGGAAGGGACAAGCTAACCCTATGTGGACCTAGTGGAGGAAAGTGGACCCAGGTGGGAGAAATAATGAATGGGCTAATAATGGGTGGAAATAAGGTAATATAAGTGGTGGCACCACATAACCAAAATCAGGGATTCCCATGAAATACCATCCCTAGAGCCAAATGGCCAATAAAAGAGATCCCATGGGACTAGACTGCAAGGTTCATAACCAAAAGGTGTCTAGGGAACAAGGGCACAAACCTAACCCATTCTTTCCGCCAAATACCCCCATTAATTCATGCCCAGAAGTGTCCATGATAAGCAAACTACAATACTCAATTACCAAATGACAAGGCATACCTTTATGTTCAAGAGGCCCACCTTCAAACATACGATCATGGCAGATGGGCGAGGGACCACATGACTGGCTCAGGTGGCGGAGAAATGGCAAGGAGTTGTTGGCTGTCGGCTAAGGACCATCTTGGAGAAAAAAAAGTTCTCCTAGGGGTATCACCCACAAAATGGTGGGTAACAGGACACTTATATGCGAGGGCCACATTCTCGACCTCCTTCACCACCTTTGATCTGTTGCTGTTGTTGCCACAGATGGAGCTCTCTAATAGAGCTCGTCTCAACTCCTCCTGCTGCAAATCAGCCCACATCCTGTCTCACTCTGGTAGCCTATCTCTGCCCAATATGTTTTGGACAAAATCCTTTGAGACACTGTTGAGTGCCAATCGCACTAGCTCCATCGGTTGAGGCGTTGCCCCAACAACTAACAGTTGGTCTCGGTCCTCCTGAATTTGGTTAGGAAAGGATTTATGCCTTCCCCCTTCTGCATTCTAATGCATCTCAACTTCTCCTCAAGAAACATCTTTCGTTGCTCGGAAGTTCCTTGGTATATCATGGAGAGCGCATCCCACATCGTTTGGCAGTATCTTTGCTAGCTATATGTGAGACTATATGATCTTGAACTCCATCCAAGATCAACCGCTTCGCCCGTGCCATCTCCTTGTTGTATTATTTTTGTTGATCTTCATCTTAGGGAACTGCCACTACATTATCAATGTAGGATTTCAAGCCATATTCATCTAGAAGGAAGGACATCCTAACCTTCTAGGTGACATAATTGGAAGCTCCATCCAACCTATTCTGATCACGAAGCCCAGCAGTGGCCATCTCAACGAACTATCGAAAACTCCCTCTTTCCTTCTGCTTGGCTACTGCTCTACTATTCACACTCCCTTCTGGAGTGAGAAGATCTACTCACAACTACTACCAATCTGCAAGCAAAATCAAACTTCTGAGACTAAAAGTTCCCCGAGGGAAATTTTCTCTTTTTGTGTGCTTTTCTATCTTCCACCTGATTGACTCTACTCTAGCGAACTGCTGCAAAACTCTCTGCATCTTGCTAGAGATCTACCCAACAAAAAAAGTTGCACTGCTCCCTCTGCCTCTCGAATTACTCGATCTGGAAAATCGAATTTTTCTTCTCTGAAAAATCAAGTTTCCTTCAGTAGCTCGACAACCTGACAAAAGACTGTGTTGCCCCTGGGAACTTCGGCCCTGTTGTTCTTACTAAACAGCGAAATTCCTTCTTTCGCTTCTAAGCTCTCAGGGAGATCAACTGCGCTTTGATACCATGTGAAAATTCCAATATGGAATCCTATTGTAGCAACTAGTATTATTTCTCCTAATTGTTAATTAATTTAACAATTTATCTGCTACAACAAATATTGAAATAAACACATTACAACCTTCACAGATAAAATACTGCAGAAAAATAATGCATTGGAAACTGAGAAATGCTAGCACACACATAAAATATGAGACAATTATTTTTGGACAAATGTCCACAGAAAAACCCAACATAGGAAAATTATTGCAGCAGTGAAGGTTTTTATTATTATGCAGCAGTGAAAATCTAAGTACAATCTGGATGCCTAATCTTGAAATTTGGTACCGGAGGACAGGTGGTTCCCTAAGGCTTTGATCTTTGGCCTAGGGAAAAGTGTCCAAAAGAATTTAATTTTTCTCCTAAAATGACTTTATAATTTTTATAAAGTTAAATCTAATTTAAAAGTGACTTTAAGTGATAAAGTTACTAAAGTCTAATTTTAAAGTGACTTTAATAAAATCAATGTAAAATTAGAAAAGAAAAGTGACTTTGGGAATAAATGACTAAGTGGGTCTTTATTAAAGTGGGGTGAATTAAAAAATAGAAAGTGAGATTTAAATGAGCATTTAATCTCAGCCATAGATCTCAATCTATTTCACCCATTGGATTTAGAGATCACCCAAAAGTCACTTAGGGTTAGATTAAGGGAGAAAAATGAGGAAAAAGTCATTCATTCTTTCATGAGCAGATTGAGAGAGAGAGAGCAAGAGAGCAAGGGAGATTTCTGGACATGGAGGAGAAGGAGGCAGCAGCTTGGCACACATACCAAGACAGCATTTAAGCAAATCCGTACAGCTGAATGAGCAAACAGTAAATGGCAGATTTTTGCACAGAAATCGCGGCAACTGATTTTCTGCACAAAAATCGAGGTCCGTACAGTCCGTACAGCAGTTTTTCAGTGTTTTGTTTTGCTCTTTGGAAATTTCCAGTGGGTTGTGAGGCTCGGAAATCGAGATAAGTTGTAAAATTTGTTTGCTGAATTTTTTTTACCGTATATTTCTCACTGTAAAAGGCATTTTTCAGAAATAAGGAGCTCTCGAACTGGTTTTCCCCAAGAGTTGTAGGGGGTTTTTCCAGGGTCACCTTGACCAAAAATCTCTGTGTTTAAATGTGTTATAATGGTTGTTTGTACCTGCTGATTTTTATTTCTGCATTTTCCAGCATTCTGTAAAATTTCCAGAATTTGTGTTTTCAACAAAAATTATTTTTTCCACTGTTGAATGTATGGATATGGGAAAGGACATTTAACTATTATGGGAGAAATAAGGTGAAACTGAAAACCAAGGTGGGAAAACAGAAATTTTTACATGGTATCAGAGCCAAGTTTTGAAGTGCAGTTTGGAACAGCAAGGAGGAAAAATACAGCCTGTTGATTTTTCACTCAGAAAATTCTAGCAAGCTGATTTTTCACAAACAACAGTTTTATCTTTACTACAGCAGTGTTATTTTTCAGTTTTAGGACAGCAGGATGTCATTGGGATTGAGGGTGGAGGATAGGTTGGATGGGCATAGCAATTACAACGTTTGGAATGAGAGAATGCAGAGTATCTTTGAGGAGGCAGAAGTCTGGGACATCATGGTGCATACCACACAGAACCCTGTTGTTGTGCCTACTGATGTTACTGAGTTGGTTGTTTATAATAGGAAGAACAACAAGGGTAAGAGACTGATTCTAGACGGAGTCAAAGACCATTGCATTCCTCATGTGACAGGAAAGAGAAATGCCCATGAGATGTGGACAGCATTGTCCAATCTCTACCAGAGTACCAATGAGAACCGGAAAATGGTCCTAAAGGAGAAGCTGAAAATCATTAAGATGAGTAATGATAGTGCAGCTGGATATCTCACAAAGATCACTAATGTGAGAGATGAGTTGGCAGCAATTGGAAAAGTCATTCCACCCACTGAGTTGGTGCAGATTGCAGTGAATGGCCTCCCCCGTTCATGGATGAACTTTGCTGATGGGGTTTGTGCACGTGAGACCCTTCCCACATGGGAGAGGTTTTGGGATGATTGCATTCAGACAGAGAACAGGAAAGGTCAGCTTGGGACAGCCAAGCCAGTTGAGCAGGATGAGGATGTAGCATTGTCGGCAGGAGGCAAGAAAGGCAAAGGGAAGAAGCAGGCTTCCACAAGCAATGGTGGGGGCAAAGGCAAACGTAAAGGTAAACAGGGTAACACACAGAAGGACCATTCCAAGGTGAAGTGTTGGACTTGTCAAAAGATGGGACACTATGCAGTTGTGTGTCCGGAGAAGAAGAAGAAGAAGAAGAAGGGGAAGAACCAGGACGTGGCAGCTTCAGCAGAAGTTGAGGACTTTGCAATTCGTTTTGGCCAGAAGTTTGGGTTCACTGCGTGTGAGTTCTCTAGTGCAGGATCACCTGCCACACAGGTTCAAAGGGAGCATGCTTTTCCCTCGATTAGCGGAGCATCTTCGGGTATCTGGTATGTGGACAGTGGAGCTTCACGTCACATGACAGGAGTCCGTCAGTACTTCTCTGAGCTTTCAGAGTGTGGCACTGATATGGAGGTAGTACTCGGTGATGACAGAGTTGTTAGAGCAATCGGTGTGGGGACACTAACATTTCAGAGGGAGTCCAAACCTCCCTTGAAGGTGTCAGATGTTCTTTATGTGCCAGGGATGAGGAAGAACCTCATATCCATCTCAGCTTTGGAGGACAGAGGATATGAGGTATTGTTCAGGGGAGGACAGGTGTTGATGTATCCCAGGGGCACTCCAGCTAATTCAGCTAGAGCAATAGGTGTACGCCATGCAAAGGTGTACAAGTTTGCATTCCAGTCCCTTTTGGCATTGAGCAGTAGTACCGACAGCAGAGCTAGCAGTTCTGAGCTGTGTGAGATTTGGCACCGCATGATGGGGCATATGTATCATGGAGCCTTGAGGACCTTGTGGGAGATCACTACAGGTGTGCCAGATTTCAGTACTGATCACGTTGATACTTGCAGAGGATGTGTGATGGGCAAGTTTGCCAGTGACAGCAGAGCGACTAGGATACTTGATTTGATTCATTCAAATGTGAGCGGTCGGACGTCTCATGTTTCCTTGAGTGGATATGAGTATTATGTTTTATTCATTGATGACCACTCCAGGAGGACCTGGATTTATTTCTTGAAGACCAAGAGTGAGGTCTTCAAGCGGTTTCAGGAGTTTAAAGCTCTTGTGGAGACACAGACAGATCGGAAGTTCAAGTCCCTGAGGTCGGACAATGGAGGAGAGTGCACCCTTGGAGAGTTTGTTGACTATTGTGCGGAGGCAGGCATTAGGAGGGAGTTCACTGTTCCTTACAACCCCCAGCAGAACGGGGTTGCGGAGAGGAAGAACAGATCCATTGTAGGGGTTGCCAAAGCCATGTTGCATGATCAGGGGTTGCTATTGCTTTTGTGGGCAGAGGCCTTCAACACAGCTGTTTATTTGCAGAACAGGAGTCCGCATCATGCCTTGAGGCACATGACTCCGGAGGAGGCTTTTTCTGGGAAGAAGCCTGATATTGGTCATCTTCATCTCTTTGGATGCATTACATACTCCTACATACCCAAGGAGAAGAGGACCAAACTAGAGCCCACTGCAGAGAAGGGTATCTTTGTGGGCTACAGTCAGACCTCAAAGGCCTTTCGGATTTACATTCATGCACAGAGGAAAGTTGCTGTCAGGCGGGATGTGAAGTTCGAGGAGGACAGAGCCTTTAGGAGGTCACGGGAGTTGAGTATCTGGATCAGCCAGACCCTCAGCAGCAGTTGAGTCAGTCGCAGGGATCAGGAGGATCCGGAGGTACATCTATGAGGATGTCAGGTCCGTCAGTGAGCAGTGGTTGGACGAGCCAGAGGGCTGGTGCTCCGGGTAGCATGCAGAGCTGTTCACAGAGCAGTTCACTAGGGAGTCCACTAATGGACAGTTCACACGGTACCTCAACTTCTACAGGTTCAAGTGCAGGCAAGAGGACTGCAGACAGGCATTCAAGAGGTCAGGCTACTGATGGTGATGAGGAGGAGGAGTTTCATTCTCCTATGGGAGAAGCATGCTCAGGGAAGAGGAAGCCCAAGTGGCTTCAGGACACCTTGAGAGATGCCACATCTGTTGCTGAGCCTAAGAGGTCGATCAGAGAGAGCAGACCACCTGAGAGGTTTTGTAGCTATATGGCAATGGCTACCAGCATCCTTGACCCTGAGCCTTCTAGCTATAAGGAGGTAGCTAGCCAGCAGGTCTGGAGAGAGGCCATGCAGGAGGAGTATTCTTCTATCATGAAGAATGATGTTTGGGAGGTGGTGTCGAGGCCTGAGGGCAAATCCGTAGTTACTTCCAGATGGCTTTACAAGGTAAAGCATGTTGCAGATGGCAGTATTTAGAAATTCAAAGAGAGGTTTGTGGCTAGAGGGTTCTCCCAGGTAGAGGGAGTTGCTTATGAGGAGACCTTCGCTCCCATGGCTCGATATACTTCGATCCGCTCTATTATATCGATAGCAGCAGAGATGGGTTGGAAGATCCACCAGATGGATGTGAAGACTTCATTTCTCAATGGCTTCATACATGAGGTGTACATTGAGCAGCCACAGGGCTTTCAGGTGCATGGGAAGGAGTCCCATGTGTGCAGACTGAAGAAGGCCCTTTATGGCCGAAGCAAGCTCCCAGAGCTTGGTACTCCATGATAGATACATACTTGCAGGGGATGGGTTTCACAAAGAGTGAGGCAGATCCGAATCTTTACTATATTGTGATAGGTGAGGAGCCTCTCATTCTGGTGCTGTATGTGGATGACTTGATCATTACAGGTGCAGAGAGACTCATAGAGCACTGCAAGAGAGATCTTGCGGCGGAGTTTGAGATGAAGGACATTGGCTTGATGCATTACTTTTTGGGTTTGGAGGTGTGGCAGGAGGAGGGGCATTTCTTCCTGGGGCAGGGGAAGTATATTGTGGACATCCTTGGCAGATTCCACATGGAGGATTGTAGACCCATGTCGACACCGATGATTACCAACTGGAAGAAGCTTCATGCTTCGGATTCCGAGTTGTGGATCCCACATTGTATAGGCAGCTGATTGGTTCCTTGATGTATTTGGTCAACACTAGACCAGATATTTGTTTTGTAGTCAACACGATGAGTCAGTTTATGTGTGAGCCTAGGAAGGTTCACTAGGTGGCTACAAAACACATTTTGCGATACTTGCAGGAGACAGTGGATTATGGTCTGGACTACATGTAGGGGGATGGAGTGAGATTGGCAGGTTATACTGATTCCGATTGGGCAGGTTGTGCTTCTGATAGGAAGAGCACTTCAGGGTGCTGTTTTGGGTTGGGTTCAGCAGTAGTGTCATGGTTCAGCCGGAAGCAGCAGTCAGTAGCACTGAGTTCAGCGGAAGCAGAGTATATGGCAGCGAGTCTAGCTAGTTGTGAGGCCATCTGGCTTCGCAAGATGTTGTTTGGCTTATTTGGTCAGCCGTTGAGACCTTCAGTGATTTACTTTGATAATCAGAGTTGCATTGAACTCACGGAGAATCCAGTATTTCATGACAAGTCAAAGCATATCGGGATCAAATATCATTTCATCAGAGACTATGTACAGAAGGGAGCTGTGAAGCTTGAGTATATTCCCACTGATGAGCAGGTTGCATATATTCTTACCAAAGCCTTACCACGGGGCAAGCATGCCTACTTCAGAGAAAAGATGGGTGTGGTGAGGAAGACCTTCCTCGATAAGAGGGAGTGTTGAAAATTGGTACCGGAGGACAGGTGGTTCCCTAAGGCTTTGATCTTTGGCCTAGGGAAAAGTGTCCAAAAAATTTAATTTTTCTCCTAAAGTGACTTTAATAATTTTTATAAGTTAAATCTAATTTAAAGGTGACTTTAAGTGATAAAGTTACTAAAGTCTAATTTTAAAGTGACTTTAATAAAGTCAATGTAAAATTAGAAAGGAAAAGTGACTTTGGGAATAAATGACTAAGTGGGTCTTTATTAAAGTGGGGTGTGTTGACCGCTGCGTGTCAACTACCCATAGCAGTACACCCCCTTTTTTCGCAAAAAAGGGGCAACACTTGATCGAGATGTTCGTGCCATTCAGCAGTCATCGTCATTCTCCTGATCTTATTAAAGTTGTAAACCCAGACTGCATTTTGATGTAAATAATCTTAGCAGAGCTGAGTCATGTATGTGAATTGCCTAGGTGGACCTAATTTTCTAGTGATAATCTTCATTCCGGAAGGTTTTTCGTCTCA
>APFE031274871.1:0-24568 GCA_000404065.3 Pinus taeda | reverse complement strand
AAAATAATAATATTTTGAATTTTTTAATTTGACGGATGAGATTAAGAGATGTCTTGATCCTCATCGACGGTCGAGATAGTTTTGTCATGGATCACTCAAACTAGCCGTTGGGATTTTTTCCTTTAAGTAGGGTGCTAGGGGTCATTTGAGATCATCAATTGGATCTGAGTCTTGTGCTGAAGAAGCTCTCGTGTAATCTTTTTCTGGTGTTAATGAAGAAGACTTTGGGGTCAAAAGCTTGCTGGTGTTACTCTCTTAATGTGCTGTGAGCAAATTTTATTTTTGCATATTTTAATTTTCAGCCGTTAATGACAGCTTAATGAAGAGTACTGTTGAGCATAGGTATCTTGTTCACATGCTAGGGTTTTAGTAGTATTAGGGTTTCTGATGTAATGGCAGGTATCTCCATTGTGTTTGAGATCTAGTGCTGCTTTTTTCTCTCTTATTTGACGGTTGAAGTGAGCTGTGCAGGAAACCCTTGAGGATCAGTGGGCGTTAGGGGAAGTTCTAGACTGAACCAGCCAACTCCCATAAGCATCTTTTGCAGAGCCCAGCTGGTTTTGACCCTGGGTTAATCATTTAAGTCTTTTTTTTATGAATTGCATGAGAGATTTTTCTAACACATTTCATTAGCTATCTGAAATTTCTCAAAATTTTCTTCAATAATAACTGGTATATCTGGCTTTATAGAGCTGTAAAATTTTGAAAATTTTGACCAGTTTTCAGGGTTTTTGTTCCAAATTTTTTGCATATTGTTCCTGGGTCTTCTGTTTTGAGATTTGCAAGCTGCAGGGTTCTCAAAGTCTTTTAAAGAAATTTCAAGCGAAATCGTGGGTATCAGCGTGGGCATTTTTTCAAAGCATTTATGTTCCATCTGTAGCTACCGCGTCCATCTCATCTGCTGCAAGCATAATACCATTTCAAATTTTAAAGTTTTTTTTCGTGGGTATCAGGTACGCATTAAAATTTCTCCACCTGCAAACAAATACAGAAAACGCTTTCCGCATTCTCAAAAGGCTAGCCACGTATCATGCAAAACTTTCAATTTTAGCTGCCCGCTGCTGATCGTTGAGCCATCAATCAGTCTCTTTGCTGCGTCCTCCCACCTGCAAGCCTTCGTGAGGCCCTTCACGCTGACCCTGCTTCCATTTAACTCCCAAACCCTCACGCGTTTTTTTCTTTCTCATCGCTCTGGCCAGCGTTTGTCTTCAGCTCATCCTTTCCCGCACGCCAACCTGCAAAACCCGCTGTCGACTTCCATATCTGAGCAACCTTGCAAGCACACTCAAAACGTAAATTGATTTTTTTTATGAGTTTCAGTTTGACGTGATTCAGGAAATCAAACATCGATTTTGGTTCAGTAAAATTTGTTTGATGCGTATAGCGTAGAGTTTAAAGGGGAAATCGATTTGGTATTGCTCGGTTCAGTTGTGAAAAAAACGATTTTCGTTTGGTTTCGTTTAACCATAAAATCAATTTATTTCTGAATGCGTGGTTTGGTATCAGCGTAGGGCTGGCTAGTCTATCTCTGAAATCATTTTGTTAAAATTCAGTCACGTACGCATCTGAAGAAATCCTTTTTTGTTTGTTGTTATTTCGTTTGGGTTTTAAAAATATATAATTAAAATCGAATTTCTCTTGGTCCCTTTTCAATTAGCGTAGGGTTTTCATTTTTTTTTAGAAATCGATTTCTTCCGGACTGTGCATGGTAAATCGTTTGCGTCTTTCTGGGTCACGTATTCTTGTTTGACAGATATACATGCAGAGAGAATCGTTTTCCTGTTAGCAAAATCGAGTTTCATTTGGTTTGTTTTAATAGCTGTAGTGATAATGTGTATGTTGCTCAGCGTTCAGTTAGATTTTTGTTAGGTTTTCATTTATTTAGTTTTTGTTATATCTTAGTTTGTTTTAATATATGTTAGCATTATTTCATTTTATTTTGATTTTAAAAATTTAAAAAGGTCTCAAAAAGGGTTTAGGGTTAGCACTATTTAAGTGATTTTGAAAAATTAAAAAAAAAAAAATTGCAAAAAAGATCTTAGGGTTTTTTTTATATTAAATTATTTTGGTTTAGTATAGATTTAAAATAGTTCTTTTTTTTTAGTTTAAATTTTGTTTTAAAAAAACAAAAAATAAAAAAAAAAAAATCATAAATTTTTTAATTTTTTTTATGTAGAGAATAGATTAAAATTTTTTCATTTAGTTTAAATTTTTTTAAACTTTGTCGGAAAAGCATAAAAAAGCATTGCGGAAATATTTTTGTTTTCTTAAGCCTGGAAAATTTATCATGGTTTATATTTTCGCTGAGGCTATAATGTTGATGTGAGTTCATCTTTTTGAGATTTGGCATGCTTAAATATAATATCTGGTTGATGCGCTAATTTACATGGTCATATCTTTCAGAGTTTATTTCCTTTTAATTTGCCAGATCATTGTTAAAAGTGTTGTGAATTTACTGATGTCTCACATTTTCGAAAGTAATTTGATGTTAAATGATTGCTGTGCATACTCGACATTCCTGCAACATCTGTTAAGTGATCATTTTGACACCAAACCCATAAGGCACTGGTCCATTAAATTAAACAAAACTACTTAGTGCTTTTCTCTTTCGTGTCTCCCAAACCAACTGGTTCGCAGTTGGTGATCCTTTCCTTTCAGGGTCTACCCCCCTTAGTCGTGGGAGACAGGCTTAAACGGAGAGATCGGGGATCAGAGTGACAGCCCCCGGTCTGAGCGTTGTCGCGACAATCTGTGCGACAACAAGGTGAATTAGTCTACATGGGGTAGCTCAAGCGGCAAGGGCCGTGAAAATGAAGTCTCACCGAACCGGAAGTCTTGGGTTCAAATCTTGGGCTACCTTTCCCTCGTAGAGGGGTACATAATGGACATGTAAATCAGAGAGTCCCGCCCCAACTTACAAAAAAAAAAAGTGGGGTGAATTAAAAAATAGAAAGTGAGATTTAAATGAGCATTTAATCTCAGCCATAGATCTCAATCTATTTCAGCCATTGGATTTAGGGATCACATAAAAGTCACTTAGGGTTAGATTAAGGGAAGAAAAGGAGGAAAAGGTCATTCATTCTTTCATGAGCAGATTGAGAGAGAGAGCAAGAGAGCAAGGGAGATTTCTGGACAGGGAGGAGGCAGCAACTTGGCACACATACCAAGGCAACATTTAAGCAAATCCGTACAGCTGAATGAGTAAACAGTAAAAGGCAGATTTTTGCACAGAAATCGAGGTCGTTGATTTTTTGCACAAAAATCGAGGTCCGTACAGTCCATATGTACTGTCCGTATAGTCCGTCTGTACAGTTCGTACAGCAGCCGTATAGCAATTTTCAGTGTTTTGTTTTGCTATTTGGAAATTTCCAGTGGGCTGTGAGGTTCGGAAATGAGATAAGTTGTAAAATTTGTTTGCTGAATTTTTTTTGCTGAATATTTCTCACTGTAAAAGGCATTTTTCAGAAATAAGGAGCTCTCGAACTGGTTTCCCCAAGATTTGTAGGGGGTTTTTCCAAGGTCACCTTGACCAAAAATCTCTATGTTTAAATGTGTTATAATGGCTGTTTGTACCTGCTGATTTTTATTTCTGCATTTTCCAGCATTCTGTAAAATTTCCAGAATTTGTGTTTTCAGCAAAAACTATTTTTTCCACTGTTGAATGTATGGATATGGGAAAGGGCATTTAACCATTATGGGAGAAATAAGGTGAAACTGAAAACCGGGGTGGGAAAACAGAAATTTTTACACCTAAAATTGGCAATCCAAAGCAAGAAAATATGTGCAAAATTATTGAAGAAAATTACCCATCCTCCACAGCAATCCCAGCACAACTTGCCTACAGAAAACTCGGCGTCCTAAAGCTCCTGCGTCACCCTCTATGCTAGACTGCACAGTCACTATGACGTGTAGCCTCTGACTGGTCTCTGATGAAGTCATTTTGCCTTCTGTTGCTAACAAATTCATCTCTCTGACCCTCTAGAACCTCTGCCCTGCCTCTAGATCTGAGAACGATTTTCTCTCCAACAAATTGAACTGCCCTCTCTGGAGCTATTGCACAGAGCTCTACGCTGCCTCCCTGAGATAACTCGGCCCTCCTGCTGCTGCCTCTCCAGATCTGGAAAACTTCCTCCGGATCACTGTCCCTGCACCTCACTCACTGCTTCGATCTATGGCTCTCTCCGACAACTAACTGCTGCTACTCTGGAAATCGACCTGCCAAGAAATCGAATTGCTCAAGTGTATTCTCCATCATCAGATCGACCTCCTCTTATAATCCACTGTGGGAGGACCAACGGCCAAAATTAAAATATAATCGATGGCTAGGATTATCTCTGGATCGATCTATGTGAGTTTCTAGACTATTAACGCTTATTAATTAACCATATTCCCTAAGTTTCAACTTAGGAAATATTTAAAAAACGGTTAATAATCTAATTGAGACACTTCTAGGCAAAATTTCCAGAAACAATTTATGGGTTTCTAAGGTCTCATGGATTCTAGCCTCTCCACCAAATTCCGTGGCTAGAAAGCATATAATGCTACAAAAACTAACAGAGGGATGTACCATGGACATGTCACCCCCTTTATAGGATGAAACCAACAAATAGGATCCTTGGTTAACCCCCTTATTGAGCTTGGAGACACTTGTACATGTCAAAACCCGCTATGGAAACGCATGTCACCATGAAGTGCCCCATTGATTCCATGACTTGTAAGCTCTTTTACTTGATAATTATAATGATTTGTTGTGTTGCAGGGCAAGGGGATGCATTGCATTTTATGCAAGATTGTAAGTGGGTCTCCATTTGGGGCTTGGTCTCCCTATACGGGGTCCTAGCTCTCCAGAGGGCCACATTGGCATTTGTAGGGTGAGCGTTGAGAGCCATGGGCCTCCCCCATAGAAGAGAGTGAGGATTTGGGGTAGCATCGAATGTGCTCTAGCCATGAAAATTGGTGGAGAGACTAAAGGTGTGTGAGATCTCCAAGACCCAGAAATGGTTTGGACAGATTCTACCCGATTTAGGATATATTAAAATAATTAATATTTTTAATGGAGTTCCTAAGTCTAAACTTAGGAAAAATAAAATATTAATGGGTATTAATATAAACCTGAGTTAGAAGGTTCTAAATGACATGGATCAAGCCAAATCTAATCTTAGTCGTTGATTAGAGATGTAATCTCGGTCGTTGAAGGACCAACAGGAAAAATATAAGAGGCTTGAGGGTCTGTTGGAGAATACACCAGAGTGATCAGTGATTCGATTTTCTAGAGCAGGGTTTGCTAAGTAAAGTCAAATCAGTGATTAGTTTCCAACAAGGGGCAGTGAGTACTGGACAGAGAGGCAACGATAGTGTCAAGAGACCAACGCAGAGGCAGAGAGGCAGACGCAGAAGCCAGAGCAGGCCACGCAGAGGCTAGCAGGGACAACACAGAGGCTAGAGGGCCTGCATCATCCATGTAGAGGGCAGCAAGAGTGACACAAAGGGCTGTAGACGCTGCCCAGTGCCTCAGAGGGCTGACTCAGAAGGTTTTGAGGCTAACGCAAAGGCTAGGAGGGTTGACGCAGTGCTTCAGTTGTGTTGGAGAGGGTTTCGTGGAGCAGGTTTTATGAATACCTACTTTCGAATAGAGAGGTATTACTGTCGATTATTTTTCTCTGTCGAGTAAGACAATATGGCACAGTTGTACTCAAGGATAGACTGCATAATAAAATAAACCCTCAAAATTGTTGCACAGGTTATCCCGCGTTGGATTTTTTCGGGGACAAGTTGTCCAAAAATAATGGTGTCACTTGTGTGTTTGCTATTTCTTTCAGTTGTTGATCTGTAGATGGTTGAGACTGTATTGTGTTTATTTCGATGTTTATATGTTTAAATAACTTGTTTGTAATTAACAAGTAGGAGAAATAAACCAGAAGAATACAGATAAAATTTCTAACGAATAGACTTAAAAATTTCAACATGGTATCAGAGTGTGGTTGCAGATCACAGAAGAGCTGAAGGCATCAGCTGAAGCAGAGCATTTGCACCAGAAACAATTGTCCAAAGTTACAGAAGTTGTTCCTTGCAGAAAGCGACAGAAGAAAGGTTGACGCAGAGGGACTGCATCATCAGTCTGGGCCAGAGAGAGGCCAGCGCAGAGGCTAAGGAGGGGAGAAAAAGGCTCACGCAGAGACCAGGAGGGTTGATGCAGTTCATTGAGGGAGCATTTTAGCCAGTGCCGGGATTGCGCAAAGCCTAGAGACTCAGTCCTTCAGTTGCTAGGGCATAGGAAGTTGTGGGCAGTTTGCGGGAGTGAAGCTGGTGGAGTGTTGTGGTCAGAACAGTACCTAACGGGGCAAAACCAAGGTAGAGGGAGTTGCTACCTAGGCGGATTTCTAGCCAAGGAATCTGGATCAGTGTTACAAGTGCATAGGATATCGGAGAGGTGCGACTCGACGGTTGCAGGAGGATTTCCAGGAGGGAAACCGAGACTCAGAGGGAGTATAGCGGAGAACTTCCAGACAGGAAGTAGCGACTCAGAGGGAGTCGAAAAGAGAACTTCCAGAGGGAAGTAGAGTCTCTGAGGAGTCGACAGGAAAAGCAAAGAGATGGCCATGAATGGACTGAGGGATCAAGACAGGTTGGACGAGGCATCCAACTTTGTGGTTTGGAAGGTCAGGATCCTGTCCATTCTAGATAGACATCGCATCAAGGCCTTCGCCTTGAGAACAGTGGCTATCCCAGTTGACCCTACTAATAATGAGAAGTACGAGGAGGCAATGGCCAAGGCGAAATGCATCATCCTTGATGGGGTCAAGGATCATGTGGTCCAACATACTGCCGAGAAGGAGATGGCAAAGGAAATGTGAGACGCCTTGAAGAAATTGTACCAGCATACCTGTGTATGGGAGCAAATATATCACTTCCTCGGGAGATTGAAGGAGATTCGGGACCAACTGACTTTGATAGGGGCCACGCTGGATCAGGAGATGTTGGTGAGGACCACACTAAATGTAGTCTCCGAGGAGTGGGAGACATTTGTTTATAGCATACTGGGCAAGGCAAATCTTCCAGATTGGGAAGAATTGTGGGTGCCTCTTCGCCAAGAAGAGATCAGACGGTTGAGCAAGACAGGAAGTAGCAGCAAAGGAGTCTGGATCAAGAAGGAAGAGGAAGAGGATGCAGCTATGGCATCTGCAGGGAAGTAGGAGAAGAGGAAGAAAAAATACCTCTCCAAGGTTAAGTGCTTCCACTATGGGGAACTGGGTCATTATGCGAACCAGTGTCCGAGGAAGAAGAACAAGGGAGAGGCATCTGACTCCAAGGCAGCACCAGCGAAGGCAAAAAAGGAGGTCGAGGAGGATGACGATTGTGCCATGAGTGCTCATGTACCTCTAGAGAAGAGGTGGGAAGACATCGAGTTGTAGTCAGGAGGACTACAGGGGATGAGGGGCAGGATCCTTGAGGTACCCACACTCTTGGATCAGATCCTTACTACGGGAGCCCTAAAGTGAGAAGCAGCAGGACTGGCAGATGTCAGTAGAAATGCATGTGGATGAAGCGGCAGAGAGTGCTACAGTGCAAGAGTCCCCGGGAGCGCGAGGCTAGCAGGCTGCAGCAGTGCGAAGGGCACGAAGAGTGTTGCAATAGTGCAGGATGGCACAGATAGGTTTTGCAGCAATGTGAGATGCAAGGAGTTGTTGCAACAGCGCAGAGGCCATAGAGGGAGCACTTGATAGCGGCAGAGGGAGCCTCAGCATTGGGAGGGTTTCTAGTTTGACATGGATGTCAGTAGTTGGGTGGATCAATTACTTACTTCTCAGTAACTGAGTTGTAGTGCAGTAGCAGTATGCAATAGCACGATGCAACATGATGAGAGAGGGTTGCAGGGCAGATGCAGTGTTGGGAGAAAGGACCAGCAACAGCACGGATGCAGAGGGAGCTGTTGTACAGATGTAGCAATGGCAGTGGCAGGGCCATGGGCGGTAGTTTGCAGTGACAGGGCCATTGGCAACAGTATAGGATGCAGCAATGCAGAGGATGTTGGGCAGGGAGGCCTAGCATCAGCACAGGTATTGATGCCATATAATCAAGGTGATGCTCAGTGTGGAGTATTAGTAGAGCACAATCCTCACTAAGAGGGAGTGTTGATTTCGGGTAGCATCAGATGTGCTCTAGCCATGAAAATTGGTGGAGAGGCTAAAGCGCATGAGATCTCCAAGACTCAGAAACGGTTTGGGAAGATTCTTCCCGGTTTAGGATATATTAAAATAATTAATATTTTTAATGGACTTCTTAAGTCTAAACTTAAGAAAAATAAAATATTAATGGGTATTAATATAAAACTGGGTTAGAAGGTTCTAAATGACATGGATCAAGCCAAATCTAATCTTAGCCGTTGATTAGAGACGTAATCTCGGTCGTTGAAGGACCAACAAGAAAACTATAAGAGGAGGCTTGAGGGTCAGTTGGAGAATACATTAGATCAGTGATTCGATTTACTAGAGCGGGGTTTGCTAAGTAAAGTCGAATCAGTGATCAGTTTGTAGCAAGGGGAAGTGAGTACTGGACAGAGAGGCAGGGATAGTGCCGAGAGACCAGCGCAGAGGCAAAGAGGCAGACGTAGAAACCAGAGCAGGCCGCGCAGAGGCAAAGAGGCAGAGGTAGAAACCAGAGGCTAGCAGGGATAGCACAGAGGCCAGAGGGCCTGCATCATCCATGCAGAGGGCAGCAAGAGTGACGCAGAGGGTCGTAGACATTGCGCAGTGCCTCAAAGGGCTGACGCAAACGGTTTTGAGGTTGACGCAGAGGCCAGGAGGGATGACGCAATGCTTCAGTTGTGCTGGAGAGGGTTTCGTGGGGCAGGTTTTCTGAATACCTGCTTCTGAATAGAGAGGTATTATTTCCGGTTATTTTTCTGTCAGGTGAGCCAGTTTGGCACCCAGTTGTACTCAAGGATAGACTGCATAATAAAATAAACCCTCAGAATTGTTGCACCAGTTTTCCTACATTGGGTTTTTCTGGGGACGAGGTGTCCAAAAATAACGGTGTCACTTATGTGTTTGCTATATCTTTCAAATGTTGATCTGTAGATGACTGAGATTGTATTGTGTTTATTTCGATGTTTATATGTTTAAATAACTTGTTTGTAATTAACAAGTAGGAGAAATAAACCAGAAGAATACAGATAAAATTTCTAACATATAGACTTAGAAATTTCAACATAGAGTACTTCATGGATCCCCAGTGCCATTCACTGATTTTTTGTGTTCCATCTTTTGGATGAGGATGATGCACCTGGCTCACCATGCCCAAGCGGCTCCACACTTGCACCATACACTTGGCAGATGTTCCAAGATCTAGAGGATGTCTCCCGCTACAAAGGGAGGGCTTACATCACCATCCTAGCCCTTAGAGATGATCTACATACATTTTTGATCCACTTGGAGACCCATGAGGATGTCCTTGTACCCCCACACCCACTTGAGGGCACCACAGAGTCTTGATTGGAAAACAAGGGGCCAACCCTTTGTCCACTATGTTTGGAGTCCATCATCTCATCATGACACCTATTGGACTTCATTTGGCCTTCTCAACAGCGCAACAACTCATTATGTTCATCATTTTTCCCTCTTGAGAGGCTAATCTTTATGCTATTGAGCTATTTGGTGGGCTTGCCACCAAAGTATTGTTATTATGCACATTATTTTAATTTAGGGGCTTAATTAGGCCAAATTAGCGAAATCGAATTCATTAGTGATTGTATAAATACAACAGAAGTGATTCATTTCATCAACATCACTTGGATTGGGTTATTTTCTCTTGCGATATTTTTGCTATCCCTTTTGGTGGACAAGTTTGGATGTTATGGATGAATTTTGATGTTTGGATATCTCTCTCTTGTCTTGGAGCTTCATTATTGGCATAATTTGATGATTGGATATACTCTTTTGTACATGTAAGTGCTATTTTCATGCATATTCTTGTTATTTAATTTGTCACGTGAATGTTGTTGGAATTTTCACTATACGAGTCTGAAATTTACTGCTTTACTATATGAAGTAGTGGAAATTGCGATCTTTTATAGCGTTGCATCATGTCATGGGCCTTGTATGAATAGGTGAATCTTCCTAGAGATAATTTGTGATAAATACATCTCGATAAGTCATCAATTATTGCAAACCGAAGTATAAAGTCCTTAAAGCAGTTGCTTTCATGCCCTAATCCAATGCGAAGTTATTTTAAGGCCTCCTTGATTGGGTGAACTCTTTCCAAACCATAAATTCTCCTTGAATCCATCTCTCCCAAAGGACAAGGCACTAATCCTCCATAGGTGATCGCTTTCAAAGCTTATTTTTCTCACCTTCCCCTCTTTTTCTAGGCCAAGCCTCCATAGGTCACCTAGGTCATCACTTTTCTCACGATTTAGCCATCAAAAGAATTTGATCTTTTTCCCACGGCTACGTTGATGTGTCCTCTAGAGGCCCTCCAAATTTCACAAAATTCCGACAATGGGATCTCTAGATATTGCAAGCCCAAGGATCGTCTCTTGCCCTAGGTTTCCCTTGGCTAGTGACCTCATTTGGATCATTGCACTTTATTTCAAAAATATTTGTTCATTGATCCCCTTCTCTTCCACAATTAGGCCAAGCCGCTCCTTGGTTAATCAACTCCATACCCTTGACCTAGTTTTGGGTCCACTTAACCTCGTGCGGTCCCACAACCTATTAACACCGATTTCACAAAGATCACATAAAAGCCAAGTCTCCATATAGATCTCTAGGTCTAGGAACCATCTTGATTTTGGACAAAGCATACTCTCAAAGCATGGCCCTAAGGATCTTCTTGGCCCTTTGTAGAGAGCCCATCACCTTGCTTCCAAAGCAAGCAAGCCATATAATTGAGTCTCTCTTCTGAATAAGCCCTAGGAATCACTCCTTAACCTTTCATTGACCTACTCATCTAGTGATTCCCTTTATACCAAATCTCCTCCCATCAGTAAAAGTCTGTAAAGAGCAAAGAGCTTTAGTGGAGGTGACAGTGGGCTATCGCACCATTGTTACCCTTGACCTCGTAGTTGCCCTTTAGGATCCCCTCCTTGGGCCCCTACTAGTTTGAGCAGTAACAAGGATCACACACTATCCTATTGTCCGCTAATCTTCCCACCTTGATCCTCAAGAATCAAGTGGCAGAACCCCTGCATCCCATTACTTGAGCAAGATACCACTTACCATGAATGGTAAGGATCACACATTATCTCAAGTCTCCCCACCCATTGGCCAGATGGTTGGTAATCCCAGCAAGCCTAGCTTGTGGGTAGGGTGCATACTAGGGTATACCCTGTCAAGTCCCAGGCTTGACAGTAGGGGGAGATACCCACTTGTCATAAGTGACAAGGATCACACACAATCTACAATGACAATAAGCAAGATACCACTTACCATGAGAGGTCCTATTGTCCAAAATTCCCTCAACCCTAGGAGCTCTCTGACTCCATTCCTCTCCCTGGGAGATCAAACAAGGGGAAGAGCATAGCTCAGTGTTCTCGACCAGTCGTGACCCTTTCCTGGGAGGGTCACATCCACTAGTCCAAGTTGCTCTTTAAAGACCAAGAACTTCCCTTTCGGCAAAAGGCTTGGTGAGAATGTCAACAACTATCTCATTGTTGAAGCCTCACTGCTTCAATTCCACAACAAATCAATGTCGGAGCCTCACTTCTCCCTCTGCACCATATCCTAAATATAGTGATATCTAATCTCAAAAATGCTTGGACTAGTCATAAAACACGGGATTCTCTAAAAGTCACATTCGACTCATATTATCGCAGTATATCATAATCATGTCCAACACATGCTCAAACCACTCTCCAAAGAGCTTTCTCAATCGCACTCCTCACAGCTAGCCATGCTAACAACTTGCTCTGCCTCAATCGTACTCAAATCAATAGACTTTTGTTTCCAGCTCATCCAAGAAATCATGAAAGACCCCAAGCTACAGCAGCACCCAAATGTGTTTTTCCTATCAATAACATTTTGTCTTAGTCAACATCGGTGTATCCAACAGATTTCAGCAATGTGTCTTAGTCCATGATTAATAGTTTCATGTAGATATCTCAGCACATGGTTTTAGAAGCAACCCAATATACATATCTAGGCTCTATTTGACTCATCATAGAATCCATCAAATCTAAATCTGAAGAGGAATCCCTCAACTGCTTCAGGATAGTCCATTATGCCAAGAATCAACATACTTCCCTTAACGAAGAAGTCCTCATCATCTCTTAGTTATACTTCCAATCTCAAAATGTTGATCATCTGGGCTTAGAGGTCAGTGCCCTATGGTATTGATCAGTAAGATGATCTAATCCGGTCATAAATAAATTATCAACATATACAAAACCAAACATTAAGGACATACCTTCAACCTTGCATCAAACATTAAGGAGTCTACATCAGGGTCCATCAAACCAGGCATGTCAGGTCCAGGGGACTTGCTAGAGTCCATATGGGACTTTCTTCAATCAATCATGAGTATCTGTCTCATAGCCTCAAAGCTCTTGAGGTAGCTATGCTTCTTACTTAAATACATCATAGAGGATGCCAACTTTGCATGTACGAGAGCTAGGATCTCATCTTAGCATATTCCTTATCAACGTTTAATATAGTGGAAGCATCTAACAATTGCAACATCTTTGTCAACTAAAGGGTTCTTTGTATGAAGGACATACAACTCTCAGCATCTCCTTATCTCAAAACAACTCGTTTGATTGTTACATGACAATGTACTCCCTCTGAATGGGAAGCCTCTTCAATCATAGATATTTGAGAGACGAAATCCACCATTCAAGCTTTGAGCTCTTGTCCATTACTGCTCTAATCAAGGAATAGCTATGCATCCTTCTCACTCTCGATATAGGTCCTTAAATTCATCCGTTGTACATGATGACCCCAGGACAGGAGCAAGAGCAATAATAGAAAAATAAATAAACATAATGAAAGTGTACCCAATAATAAAGCAGGATTGTCTATCTTCTCCACATATAAGAGTGGCCTTTTCATTTTCCTGCACCTGCTCCCACTTGGAATTTACTCTTCCTGCACTAGCTCCCTTTGAGAGCTAACTTTTCCCGCAATGCTTTACATCATGATGATCCTTCAGAAGGATCTGCTTTCCTTGATTACATTGTCATCCAAGAAGTTAGAAGCATTCTAATATTCATGCGAGAAGAATAAACAATAAACAATAAATCTAAACAAGAGTAGAAAATAACATAAATCTTGAAAGCACTTATCTTTAATGAAGAGTATCAGCTCCCTTTTAATACTGTACAAAGGACCATCATCCATATGTCAATATCGTTTTCAGAAGAAATGCATCCTCATGAATACTGTTGCACTCAATTTGTCAAAGTTCCAAGGCAACCGAAGGACCAAATGTTTCAAAGGATCAGATCATCTATCAAAAGTCTACATATCATTCGTAAACCCATTCAGCAAGTTATGTAATGTAAATGATGCTAGTAAGGCCATGAGAGTATGTAACAACCTAGATAAGCCTTCTATTTTGGCGAGAAGTTTCATCCTAGGAGGTTTTTTTCGTCTCACTGACTCGTGTGTTTCTAAATACAGATGGTCAGCAGAGTTTTTCCCTCTAACCTCACCCCAAAGCTAGGGTGGAATTTTTCATCAAACTCTTAGGTAAGTCCTAGTGTTTTAGTCAAGTCTGATGTAAAAGTGATTTGGGAATAATTTAAGTTATTTGGCTAAATTATTTTATTACAAATCACTTGGTCTACTAGATCATATTGTGTCGCAGATGGAGTATGTGCCTTGAGGGTCTAACCAAATGTGTATTACCCCTTTGAGGGTTATAAATGTAAAATCTTATGTATTAGAGGGTGGAAAATTAACTAAATCCTCTCATGTGTAAATTAATTAAATTTTTTTGGCAAAATAAAATTAAATTCTAAGCCAGAAAATTAATTAATTAAAATGTCTTAGAAAAAATAATTCTCCAAGTGGAAAAAAATCGTGGGTCTAAAAGGAATCAATTTTTAGAGGTCCTCCACCAAGGGAATATTGTGTATTACAAGAAAATTTGGACCCTTGGACCTTGGTGGTTAAGTGAAAGTCAATTTTTTTAAGAAATTAACTCAAAATAATTAATTTTGAGCTAATAAAAAAGGGATCTAAAGAAAAATCGAATTTTCCTCAAAAATATTTATTTCAACAGCTAAGATTAAAAGATGATCAAGTATTATTTAACGGTCGAGATTATTTTGGCAAGGATCAAAAAAACTAGTCGTTTTTTTTCCACTTGGAGGATTTAGCTATAAATTAGAGTCATTTGAGTCTCTAGCCATCTGATTTCTGGCTAGTAAATTGTTGTTGAAGCATTTGTGTAAACTATTGTCCCGCTGGGAAATATTTTTTCTGCCATAATAAAGGCTTTAGGGTGCAACTCAAGGTGTACTTGTTCATTGATTTGTAGTATGTACTGACTACAAGCTTCCTATCTTGTGCTTATATATGATTATTTTGACATAATACATAGTGTTTGCAGGTAATTCAGTTCTTGGTCTCCAAGTTCACAGACTGTGGGCAAAGATCATTTGTTTGGATCCTAAGTATTTGTATGGTGGATTAAATCTTCGCTAATGCTATAGTGTGCATGGGGTTTCTGAAGCATTTTTAGCCATTTATCAAAATATTATATTATAAAAAATTATTTCTCAAAATTTATTTTCAAAACCCTTGTATAATTTGTAAAACAATTTTGTAAATTAATTATTTTTGCTAATTGGGGTTTGGGGTTTTAGGAATTTTGTATATATTTGGGGTTTGGGTGTTGTATTTTTCATTTTTGTAGGTTGGATCAAAGGATCAAGTGGAAGAAGAGCTAGATCTAGGCCCTTGAGGGTAAGATCTAGTCTCTTAGAAAATTTGCAGGGCCACCCACAGAAGAATTTTCAAAAAATTGAAGAGTTGAAGCATAAAAATTTTCTGAGCAAGGGTTCCAAGGTTTTCAGGGCTCCTAGCCCTCATTTTCTCCTCCAAAACCCTAGCATTGACACTTTGGCCTTCTGCGTCAAGATTTTCGGCCTCCCTAAGGTTCGTTGTAAGCCCTCGGGCTCTCGGCCTGCCCTCCAACCCTTGTCACATGCCTTAGAGACCCTTCGTCCCCCTTCGTGGCTTCCCTCCTCCTCCCCTTAGCCTTCCTCAGCCTCTGCTTCCCCTCGGCCCTCCTTTTCCCTTAGGCCACAGCACTAAAGGGCTTGCGACTGCCTCTTTTGGGGCCTTTCCTTGGGTGTCGCAGGCCTTAGGGCCTCAACACCCTAGGCTACATTCCAATGTTGCATTAATTGTTATCGGGATAATATTGGCGCGAGGAAAAAATCGTAAAAAATCGTAATTATCAAGAAATAATCAGGAAAAAATCGTTTGGTACAAAAATATTCTCTTTTTTTTCAATTTTTTTTAATATCTAAACCATCTACAACATAAAATAAATACATTGACACATTAATATGATAAAAGAACTAATATATAAGATGTTTAATATCATTTCTAGTGCTAAAATCACACATAACATTAAATCATGTCCTGAATAGTAAGTCCTGACTCCTGAGTCCCAACTCAGCCTCAAAATATCAACAAAAAATATAATAATGTATCTCATCATGTCATAATGTCATATACATAATGAAGAAATAACAAGTCTAATCCTATTGATTTCCTCTGCTCCTCTTGCGAGAAAATGCCACACCTTTCCCTTTCCCTCTAGATGTAGATGCTGGTGTGTGCTGGTGGAGTTGGCAGTGGAGTCTGCTATATGCTCTGAAGCTGAAAGAACTAGAAGTAGAGCTATAGGAGGTAGACCACATCCTTACTGGTGGCAGGTAGCCCAGGGCAGGTGGTGTCACTGGAACATTACATCTCCCATCCTGATCCTGAAAACTATAAGTCTGCTGGTTTGAATGAATCTAAAAATCACTTTCTCCATAAGAATTAATAGGACGGAACCACTCTCAAAACTCCTAAGTCAGTTCATGGAATGTTAAAAATTAAGTAAAGATGAAACGAAGATTAAGGAGAATGTCACTTTTACTTTAGGAATTTAACATTACCATGAATAGCATATCAATACTAGGGCCTAGACTTGATCATTAAGCTGCCCCACTCAAAAATTATTTGTTTCTTTCAAAAAAAATTGCATTTTAAACATTTAGCATCCCTTATAAAACCTCGTTGCCCCGACTGCCCGCAATAATTTTTTATTTTATCGCAATTTTTTGGAAAAAATCGCGATAATTTGAAAAACTCTATAATTTCCAAAAAATCGGGCAAAAAAAAATATCCTCGATAATTTCCAAAAAATTGGGAAAAAAAAAAATATCGGTGATAATTTCGAATAAAACTCGCGATATTTTCGTTCTGCTGAAAAACTCGCGATAAAATGATAAAATCGCGATAATATCGCGATTTTCACAACACCATTGCATTCCCTAGTGGGCCTTTCGGCCGCTCCTAAGCCCAACGGCAGCCTCTTTTGGGCTTGTCGTACGACCTAATAGGCCTTTTACCCTAGCCGTAGGCCTATTGAGGCCTTCTCCCTTAATTTTGGCCCCTCTCTTGGCCCTAATCTGCCATATGCTCATCTCTGGAAATTTTTCTAGACTGATTGCTGGTGTGTTTTGCAGAGAAAATTGGTCCGAAGTTTGTATTTTGAGGTATCAAGTCATTGGACAAAATTTTGCATATGTTGGGCCAGTAGACTTCAAGGCCTAGGGCCTAAGGGTTTGATCTTCTAACCCTTGTTTCCTCATTGTTTTACTTCAGCAAGTGACTTAACTCATAACAGTGATAAAAGCATCCTAAATTGGCCTAAAAAATCATTCATAAGTTGTTTGGCATATTAAGGAATAAATTGAATAAGTTGGGCAATCATAGCTTGGCATGAATCTTGAAGTTTTGGTGACTGATATTTCTGCATAATCAGTCTGATATAACAGTGGTAAATTGCATATTTGAAAGGCTAATCCACACAAATTCTTAAGTTAGTTAAGTCTAGTTGGTAGTTGGGTCTCTCTTTATGATATTGAGCAAGTACTAACACTTTAAATTGAGCATCTAAAGCAAATTCCCTCACTGTTGTCATAAATATTTTACTGCTACCATAATAGACAATTATTGCTCATAAAAAGATCATCGGAACATAAGGTACACAAGTGTTATTGTAGCTATATATTTTGCTGTTACTTGTTTCTAGTATTTGTTGAAAAGTGTAACTAAGTTCAGTCTTCATAATGACATGTGTAATTGTGATTTTATGTAATTGATGAAAAAAAGAAATATAAAATTATTATTGTAATGCTTGTTTCATGAGTTTCATGAGCAAGGAATTTTATTTTTAGAGATGGCTCCCATTGAGAGCCTTTAGGATTTGTCATCTAGTCATAAAAGTCAATTTGAGTCTATGTCATGTATAGAGGACCCTTCTTGGGTGTATTACATTTTGTATGAGTTATAAAAAGTATAAGAAGGCCCTCCAAGACCAAGACAAAGTCACATCCTTCAAGTCGGCCTCAAAAGAATAATAGAATCTCTCAAATAGACACATCGGCTCATCTCCAAGTCATGTCAGCTTATTGCAGGCTCCAACAACTACAAATAAGGCAGTTCGGATTTCAGTTAGAGACAGAATTTCAGAGCAGAATTTTGGTGGTCTTCAAGTCTGCAATTCGGTCAAGGTTTAAGTTAGAAAAAGGAGAGTGAAGATCCCATAAGAACTCTCTCCATCTAAGTGAAGGAGGAAAACAAAAGGAAGATCTGTTTGGGACTGTTTTAAGGACTGATCTTCACTCACATGTGCAAGGAAAAGGGTTACTGTTGCATAAAAAAGGGGCCGAAGATCTTCTTGCTTTGCTAAAGGCCTAATCAAGAAGCATTCAAAGAGTCGAGTTGAAGAAGAAAGCCTTCAGTCCAAGCAAAGGAGATAAAGAGTTCAGATCACCATATGTGCTACAACTAGGGCTGAAATAAAGTGCAGGTCTCAAGCAGGAGGAAGCCGAAGTTGATGAATAGTCGAGAAGAAGGAAGAAGCAAGAGGGTTGACTATCGTTGACTCAAGGAAAAAGGACTTCATCAAAGAAGGCTTGTGTCTTGGACTTGGAGTGGCAAATAGGTCAAGCGTCTTGTTCTTGGTATTCGTCAATTGGAATCTCTATAAGAAGAAGAATTTGTTCGGGTTTTCCTCTCAAGTGGCAGAGGTTTTGGCACTGGCTGATAGCCTACATTTTGTCTCTTGTCTCTTTATGATTTATGCATTGGTAACTGTTTGATGAAGAAGAACACTAATAATCTAAGCAAAAGAAAGATCATAATCTAAGAAGTAAAAAGCATTCACAAGCAATTACTAATACAAGAGAAATCACTTAATCTCGATGCCCTAGATTTCTCAACAGTGTTTACATTGTGGAAGTGACTAATATTGTGTTTTCCTTATGAGTTCATATGCTACAAAGTTTGAAAATTCACATCTAATAGGCTCACTCTCTAAGCACATCTCAAATCTTTGGTTCAAGTACATAAATTGTTCCTAAGTCTCTCTAATCCAAGTGGTATTGAAATAACTTGTTTCATTTGAGCATCTAATTGGTGGTGATTTAGATTGCATCCAAGTGTTCTTAACTTGAAAATTGGTAAATCATATTGTGTTGAAGAAAATTGGCTAAGAATACTTATTGTCTTTTGTGGATAATGCTCATTGGCTTATCATATTGAATCATTG
The DNA here is from genome assembly GCA_000404065.3 of Pinus taeda. Taxonomy (NCBI): domain Eukaryota; kingdom Viridiplantae; phylum Streptophyta; class Pinopsida; order Pinales; family Pinaceae; genus Pinus; species Pinus taeda. The sequence goes on along the minus strand of APFE031274871.1, from coordinate 5,794 downwards.
GTTAACTGTTGTTTATCAATTGTGGATCTATATTCATTAAGAAATTGCATCTTGTGGATATCTTATTTCTTGTTGGCACTCTCAAAAATCTCACACTTGCCTTTTGGTTGAGATTACCTTTTTGTGAAGTACTTAACATCATAACTTGGGTAAAATATAATTAAGTACTTGAAGAAACACTTAAGTAATCTCACCTAAAAATCTCACTCATAATCTCTTGCACAAGCATCCTAGTTCTAGATTGCATTAAAATTTACCTCCTAGCATAAGCTAGGTTGATAGAGATCTAGGGCAACCCTTTTCCAATTAACGTGAGAGATTCAACTCTTCTTAGTAATTAACTCAATGACCTTGCAATCGTCAGAGCCACAGTCTCCACAGTACCTTCGGCACTGGGTGGGTGGAACACAGGGGAAGATATCGTTAATCAAGCCACTGCCTGCTTCCCGTTGGCTTCCATTTCACAACCTACTTTGAAGATTGTTTCTCAAAACAGTGAAAGAGGAGGTTCTATTTAGATTAGGCATTCAATTAAAAATTACCAAGATCATTGCCTTACACATAGATCATGGGATTTGCACATCATATAGGTTAGTAAATAATTTAAGCAACAGGTGTCCATCTAGTTACTTGGCCTCGATTTATCATAAGCAAGAATTGTGACTCCATAAGGCACTGGTCTCATACTCGAAAATCTAATCTAACCATAAATCTTGCTAAAATTCAACTGAGTAACTAGGCCACTCATCCGTGTCTCCCAAGCAAGTTGGCTCCCAACTTGTTTTCCTTCAACTCATTCCATAGGAACTTCCCCCCAGAGCATGTTGTTGGGAGACAACTATAACGGAGTGGGCAGGGATCAGAGTGACACCCCCCCCCTGAGCAATTGTCGCGGTGCTTGTACAATCTGGACAACAACAAGTACCACCTGTATCTTTTATCTCTATCGTCAGCAGCCAAGTCCAACCATCAATGTATATGATGACTGCTAAATCTGTATCATACTGTCTCCTAGGTACTTAAATAACTGAAAGACTTCTCACTGATCACATCATATGAAAAAATTTGAAGCATACCAGGCCCTTTTCATATCTAGGCCACTCCTAGGGTTTCCTCCAAACCTTAGCTTCTATTTGCAATAACAACGACTTCCTAAGGTTTCCTTCAAACCCTAGCATTCTTTTAGGTCTTTGACAACTTCATCTTTTTCACTCTACTTGCTCAAAAAATCCATCATAGGTGTCTACAAGGGTAATCTCAATGACTTTTCTTCAGCCCAGCTCTGGTACCATGTTAATTTTTAGGGCTATATTGTTCTTTGTTGTAGATAATTGCATTTTCAAACTTTTCATCATTTTTTTACATTACATTCACCCCATAACATCATACCATCATTTAGCAATTATGTAGAGAGAACAATAACATCACAAAGCAGCGGAATAGTAAAGAATAGTAGAAGAAAAGCATACACAATAGAGACACCTGGATTTAGGTCAGAGCCCAGGGAAAAACCCCACAAGGGGGAAAACCCAACCAGATTCTTCTTCCATTAGATATTCATCAATTGTTCAACTGAAATACAAAATACAATAAGAATACATCAATCACATCAAGTCTCCTAGGGCCTGTTACCCACCACTTTGTGGGTAATATCCCCAGGATATTTTTTTATCCATGATGAGCCGCAGTTGGCAACCAAAACCCCTTGATGCCTCCTACTAACCCATTGTGCCATTTCTCTACCACCTGAGCCAACCATGTGGTCCCTCACCCACCTGTATTGATCGTATATTTGAAGGTGGGCCTCCCGAATCTAAAGGTATGTCTTGTCATTTGGTAGTTGAGCATTGAGTTTACTTATCATGGATACTTCTAGGTATGGATTGATGGGGGGATTTGGCAGAAAGAGTGGCCTTAGTTTGTGCTCTTGTCCCTTTGATCTCTTTTGGTTGTTACCCTTGGATCTCAGTCCCGTGGGATCTCCTTTATTGACCATTTGGTTCTAGGGTGGTACTACTTGGGAAACCACGACTTTGTGTGTGTGGTCACATTCCTTTACCCGCACATATTACTCCCTTTCCAATCACTATACCCCCATTCATCTTTTCTCCCACCTGGGTCCACATAGGGCTAGCCTCCCTACCCCCTTGCCCCCACCTCGAATCAGGCCTAGAATGATGCCTCGGAGGTTGAAGCAATTAAAAGAAAAATGAAAAGCATAATTGACCACATTTAACAAGAAAATATACCACGAAATGCAAGAGATGGTCGGGACAAAAATAATTAGCACGTGGGAAAAAGCCATTACATGAGCTCTACCCCAATCCATGGCCATCACCCTGGTTCCATAGGCCCTAGATGAGCCTCCTCTATCATTCAGGAACCCATGATTGTCCCAACTCCTGGAAGGCAATGAACCGTCCTACCTAAGGGGGGTAATCACTGCTATACCTTGCACATCATGCTCTTGTCCTTTGAGCCCTGAGCAGTTAATTAAAGAAGATTCATAAAGGCAAAAGGTATATGAAGAAAGGTGGAAAAAACAAGGTCGGGGCACCTCATGTACCACGATTTCTCCCTCTTATACATTACATACCCAGGTGTGAGCTTCCCCTTATCTAGCTACCCCTATGCCCCACTATGTGGCCCAGGACTGCCCCTCCCATTTCCTATTCTATCTCACTTATTTGTCACTTGCCACCCCCATTAGAGGGATGTACTTGGACATAATATCCCCTTTAAAGGCTGAAACCACCTAATAAGGTACTTGGCTAACCCCCTTTGGAGCTTGGAGACACTAGCACATGCCAAAGCCCACTACAGAAGGGCATGCCATTATGAAATGCCCACTTTGTTATCCACGATTTATAAGCTCTTCTACCGGATTATTTAAATGACTGGTTGTACTCGAAGCCTAGGGGACGCATTCGATCTTATGCAGGATTACAGGTGGTTTCCATTTGGGTTTGGTTTCCCTATATGGGATCCTAACCACCAGAGGTCAACATTGGCACATGTAGGGTATGCATAGAGAGCCATGGGCTTCCACAACAATAGACAGCACTCCACGAATCTTCATGGATACTCAAAGACCACTGGCGATCCACTTTTGGGATGATGGTGATATGCTTGGTACATTATGCCCAGCAGGCCCCCACAGGAGCCCCACACTCTTGGAAGGTATCCTAGGAATTGTACGATGTCATGGCAGCATTCATTCTACCACTCGGACCCTTGCAAAGGATCTACAGGCATCTTTGATTCATATGGAGACCCATGGGGTCATTTATGTGCCCTCAAACCCACTGGGAGCACCATAGGTCTACTACTTGGAGAACAAGGGGCCACCCCCTTGTCCATCATATTCCGAGGAATTTATTCCTCAATATGGCACTTCAGGTTATTATTGAGCCTTTGGAGGGCACTACGACATGTAAATATTATTATTTGGCCCCTTGTGAGGCTTATTTTTACACTTGTGAGCTAGTTTTTGGGCTTGTCACCAATAGGGGTTTTATTTGCATATTATTTTATCATTAGGGGCTAATGTAGGCCCATAAGCTAATTCAAACTCCTTAGGAGGCTATATATTGGTGCAGATACATTCATTTGTATCATCACTTGACTTGGGATCTCTCTAATATAGAGAACTTCGCATTTTTTCCTTGGAGGATATTTTTTAGAGATGGATGAATTTTGACATATGGATTTGGGCTATTTATCTTGTCTTGGAGCTTTGTCTTGTAAACAAAATGTTGGTTGGATATACTCTATAATGTTGTAAGTAAATTTTGATGTTATTATTCTTGTTGTTGCATACTGCTAAAATTACGGCTAGTTGTTGCATGGTTGAAATGTGGAATTGAGCATGTTTTAGCTAATTTAATGTATGGGCCAATGTTATATGAATGAAAAGTCCTAGAGATTATTTGACTCGATAACCTTGAATCGTTTGCTTTGAAGTATAAATGCTTCAAGATCACTTTTCTTCTCTTTCTCTCAACATTGGATGACGCTAACTTTCTGGGCCTCCTTGATCAAGAAACCAAGTTCTTATTCATCATCATCCTTGACTCCATACCCCCAAGTGAATTAGGCATTGGTCCCTTAAAAGGGATGATCATTTTAACCCTCTTTTTACCATTTTCCTCTTTTTCCCCAAGTCTAGCCCCATTAGGTCACCTAGGGCATCAATTTCCCAGGAATTGACCCAAGGAAAAACTTTGATCTCCTATAGGCTATTGCACTGGTGGGCCCCCTCCCTCTCGTCCAAATTTGAGGCAATTCTAACAATGGAATCTCCGGGAATCCTAAGTCCTAGCTCTAGGATCGAATTTTGCCTACGCATCCCCAAGGCTAGACCTCAACAAGATCATTCAACCTTTCGAAGTAAATATTCTTGTTTGGTCCTTTCCTTTCACCTTGTCCAAGATAGGAACATCATTGGTTGCTACATTCCATCCTCGAACCTGGACTGGGTCCACTTGGCCTCGTGTGGTCCCACTTCCCAATAAAGATTATTTATCAATGACCATTTGGGAATCCAAGTTTCCCAAGGATTATAGGGATTGAGAACCTCACCTATATGCCTATTCCTTCTCCCTCAACCCTCCAATCGTCACCACTTGCCCCTGGTGGACCAAGTCCCTTGCTTAAAGAGCAAGCAAGTTCCATTCTTCACTCCATCCTTGGGAAAGGGTTTCCAGGGTCACTTCTCACCTATCCATTGACATATACTTTACCAGTGATCCCTACACTACCGGGACTCCTCCCATCGCTGAAAGTCCGTAAAGAGCAGGGAGACTTAGCTGTGGTGACAGTGGGCTAAGCCTCCACTATTGCCCTTAACGTAGAAGTTGCCCTCTTAGGAACCCCTTTTAGGTCCCCTGCTGGTTTGAGTGGTAACAGGGCCAACCCAAGTCAGTGCACAACTTTGTTTGTGAATTGAACAATCTGACCTCTAATAGTCAAACAAGTCCAATAGAGTTGTTATCATATCAATGTCTCAATTAGCATCATCCATGTCACTGTAATAGGTGTCATCAATATTAGAAGTCTTCACTATTTGTCAAGTGTCATCATTACTGTCATGTATCATAAGAGCAAGGTCACTGTCATACTGCAATCAAGGTTTCTACCATATCATTGTAATGTCATTGTTATGTATTGTGATACAACAAGGTTATTGCTACATATCAAAGATCACTGTCACGTTAGGTCCCTGTCTCAATGTCATATTGATGTCATGTGAAAGTAACATCGCCATTACCATTCATTAGGACATTGTCACATTAATGTTATATATAAGATATTGTCATTAGTGTCACACGATTAATGTCATTCATCATATCTATATCTATACATCAATAGGTCAGTGTCATATTCATGTAGATGTATCAAGGTCACCAATATTACTTCCATGTGTCAAGTCCATACATCACCGATATTACGACTATGCATTAAGGTCACTCCCATGTATTAATTGTCATATCAAATGCCTCGAGGTTATATAGAATGCCATACTTCCCTGTTATATATCACTGACTTACATCAAGGTTATCGCATCATATATCATAGTCATTTCCAATAGATCTGAGCACAAATGATAGAACGAACCACAGAAAAATTGCGAGATATATAAATATAAACGAGTCCCATACAGTAAGGTATGCGGGCCAAAGCAATCCTCAGAGATCTTCTACAAGCCATAATAAATATATGCATACCACTGAAATCTTGCGAGCCATCTCAATGCGTACCACTAAAATCTTGCAAGCCATCTCAATGCATACCA
>APFE031274867.1:77225-102274 GCA_000404065.3 Pinus taeda | reverse complement strand
TCTTGAGATATATATAAAAATATGTATATTTTCTAATAATTAATCATAAATTCACTTGTAATACAAAAATGAATAAAATGGAAAATAAGAAGGTGAAACCCAAATGTATGTATGAAGATGATATGATAAAAGGTCAATGGGATGATGAAATGTAAGGAATAGTGAAGAAAAAGGTAGATGAAAATATGACATTTATGAGTCCCAACACCCATCATTCTAGGATGCATCTAACAATATTGCCTCCATTTCAGTTGTATCCCATAAGTAATAATCCATACCAATCTCTATTTGATTACATCCTACATTTCCAACTTGTGATGAAGAACTATTATTATTGTAGTCACTCATTATTGGTGAATTTGGACGTAGTGCGAATTGAATGGGTGGTTGATTTAACCATTCTTTTTATGCTTCCTCTTTTATTCTTGCTCTTAATGCAACCTTCTCTCAAGTTGAAATTGTAGTAGGGTGCTCTAGACGATGTTAGGTGGGTTGCTCATCATCACTAGAATCCTAATTTCAAAAAATATTGAATGTCATTAATACAATATCAATGATATTAGTAAGCATATCAATGCAATTGGTTTGTTGACATTACATTATAGGAAACAACTATTACCATTGTTGATCTAGGATTGTGGCTGGAAGATGCCATGTTCCAATTGGCAATGTGAGGAGGCTTTCCATTTTCATCTACCAATTGCTTGTGATATGTTGCTCTTGATAAGAGCTTCCAACATTTTTGAAAATATGGAGTAATATTTTATAAATCTAAACTCAATTCTGAATCAGGATCCTACAAATTTGGACACATTTTTATTTAAATTGACTTGGATTAAATAAATAAATTCAATTAGATAATCAAAATATAAATAAAATATGAACTTACTGTAGATGGAAAGGAAAAACTTTGTGAAGGACTTTGATTAGCAATATGGAATGAGCTAGGATATGAAGGATTGGCCATTTGCAATTATTATTGAGATTTTGTCCCTGTATTTGAGAAAAATCAAAAATAAAAGTTTGTGTGCATATCTAAAAATTAATCTCGAAAACCATATAACCACAATTTGAATTTTAATATAGTTTTCAAACCATTTTTCAAGAAGAAGGTGACTTTAAGCAGAAAGTGTATATGAACTACTATAATTCATGTGGATGCATTCTAAAGGATAATTTGAGATTAATATTCCATTTTATGTGAAATTAAAATTTCAGATAGCTTTTAAACCAAACTGGTGCACTTATAAGATCAAAGCATACCAATGGGTTTAAAACATTAACAACACCAGGGCATTTAAAAAATACCTGCACCGGTTTCCATCATTCTGAAAAAAAAATATGTTGCCATATCGCTGCTCTTCTAAAAAAACGCACCAATGCATTTAAAAAAATAGCATCGCTATGCACCTATTTCCCGATTAAAAAAATAAAAATGAATTCAACTAACTCGGTGCTCTTATAACAATTAGAGCACCGATGCTTTTAAATAGAAACTACAATGTTGCATTAAAAAAATTAATCACATGATAATTCATTTATAATTGATCAAAAGGGGGAGCGGAAGGAGCTAGACGACAATGGCGAAGTTAGGCGATTAGGGTTTCTCAGACCTGCGGTTGCAGGCTGCCCTGTTCTCTGGCACAACATCCTGACAGTGGCAGCTTTCTGCCTGGAAGGAGTCTGGGCGTTACGACCCAATGGACTCCCCGAGGGGGGAGGGCAACGAAGTGCCGCACGGCAGCGGGCACCATGAAAGACCGGAAGTCACCAATGATGAAGAAGCAGTCCGAAGCGTAGCCGAGGAAGAAACAGCGGTTAATAATAGCAAAGCGAACAATACGGTAAGATCTTCGACCTGCAAACCTGTTTCCGCGCTCATGCCAGAAGTTGAATTACCTGGACCTAGTATAAATGCCCGTATTCAGTTTATGCAAGATCATGCCATTATCTGCAAATTTATGGGTCTTTGGCCTACAGAGAGAGCATTAAGGAACTGGTTAAACAGAACATGGAAACCCAAAGGGGAAATTACCCTTTTAATAGGTCCAAAAGGTTTTTTTACTGCCATTTTCAACTGCCTTGAAGACAGGAACAGAGTCTTTGAAGGAGGGCCTTACTTCTTTAACTCAGCAGGGCTCTTCCTTAGAGAATGGAAGGCTAGATTCAACCCAGATACTGAGGATCTAAGCTATGCACCAGTCTGGATCCGCTTGTACTCGCTCCCATGGGAATATTGGGGAGAAGACTCTTTAAAAGCCCTTGGATCTAAGATAGGCGATTTTGTTAAAGTTGCAGAAGAAACAAAGGCAGTGCGACATACCACCTATGCCTCATATGCTAGAATCTGTGTCTATATGGACCTGAAACAGCCTCTTCCAGATAAAATACGCCTGTTCCATGAAGACCGCGACTGGATCCAAGTTTTAGACTATGAGCATGTCCCATTCCGTTGTAGAAGATGCCATACTCTGGGTCATCTCTACAGAGACTGCCCGCTGAATAATATCAAGCCGGATGTCCCAAGCAAACAAGAACCACAACAACAAGATGGGTTCACCAAAGTAAATAATAGAAGACGTGGACACAAAAAGACTCCTGCTAACACAAAAGAAAAAACAGAGAAGACCGAGAAGACGAAGCCATCTACAAGCAATAGCTTCGCAGCCTTATCGCATGAAGAACAACAGGACAGACCCGAACCTAACTTAAAAACTGACAAACTTAAGCAGCCAGAAGCGTCCATAAATACCCAAGAAGGCAGAAAAGAACAAGCGGCTTCAGAAACCTGGTCCAATCCAGAGATGGAGATAGATAATACATCCCACGCCCAAGATAAGGGGAAGCAAGCTGAAGGCACAGTACAAGAAGCACAGTTTATGGAAGATGACAGTGAAACAATAGATATGGGGGAATTGGATCTCCTGGGGTTAGAGCTGGCATGCAAGACAGGAAATTTTGACAGAATCCCTGAAACACAAGTGGATAATCTAGTAGAAATATTGAAAAAAGCTCAAAAGAAATATTCACTTGGAATTCAAACAGGCAGTCAGTGGGATGGTAAATTTATTTACAAAGACAGCAAGAAGAGAGGACGCAAGACAGCCTTAGAAAGAACGATAAAGATAGGTGAAGTTTTGGTTGAGTTAGGCAGATATGCCAAACTCACCAAATATTTCAATTCCAACCCCAAAACTTCCCAATGAAGTTAATCTCTTGGAATATTAGAGGGCTGAATGGCCCCAAGAAAGGAAAACTACTAAAAAATTTGATTATGGAAGAAAAACCAACCATCTTGTTTTTACAGGAGACCAAATGCAATTCGAGGATCTTGGAAAGAATAGCAGCCATGGCTTGGCCAGGCGGACAAGTCACCATGGTAGATGCACAAGGAGCCTCAGGAGGATTGGCAATCCTCTGGGATGCAGGAAAAATCCAGTTAGATAATATGAATGCAAATAAAAATTTCATACAGGCAGAGTTTCATATCCTGGGCACTAACATTCATGGTCACTTAACTAATGTTTACTTTCCACAAGAAAGTCCCCAAAAAGCAGCAATTCTAGAAACTATATCTCAGCTTAATAATAGCAGGCGTCTTCCACTCTAGATCTTGGGAGGCGACTTCAATATGATAGCCTCGTCCGAGGAAAAAAAAGGAGGCAGAAGCAGAATCAATAGGGATGGCACCTTACTGAAAGACTTCGTCCATAATAACTGGCTTATTGACATTCTTACAGCTAACGGCATTTTCACTTGGACGAACAAGAGGAGCGCCGCTCTACAAATCGCGTCCAGGTTGGACAGATTTCTGGTTTCTGATAATGCCATTCATCTCGGAGGAGAGTTCACAGCGCATATTATACCTTTCTCTGGATCAGACCATTGGCCCATAGAATTGCATTGGAATCGGCCAGGTAACAACATCAAAAGACCATTCCGATTCGAAAATTTCTGGTTTTCTCACCCAGACTTCAAAGAATTCATCCAGAAGGTCTGGCAAATTAGCAACCCAACTGCGCCTTCAAAAATGGAGAGATTCCAAAAAAAACTGAAGATGCTCAAGGCGGAAATCAAGCGATGGAATAAGAACACGTTTGGAAATATCCTCAAAGAGAAAGAGCGGATAATTACAGGAATTAAACAAACACAACAAAAAATCATTTTAGAAGGGTGTACAGAAGAACTGGCACAAAAAGAACAAGATCTGGAAAGCAAACTTTTAGCACGGGAGGAACAGGAGGAAATCTTATGGCGTCAAAAATCCAGAATCAAATGGCTCAAAGAAGGAGAAAAAAATACCAAATTCTTCCATAGATCCACGATCCAAAGAAGAATGAGAAATAATATATCGCAAATCATCAATGAGCAGGGGGAAAAAATGGAAACCCAGGAAGATATTGAACAGGAATTCACTCAACACTTCAAGGAAATGGGTAAGGAGCCAAATATAAATCGTACAGCAGCCATAGAAGAGATCACGCAGCACATCCCTCATCTAATATCAGAAGAGCAGAACTCCTTGCTCCTCAAGCCGATCAGCATGCAGGAGGTGGAAACAGTAGCCTTCTCCCTCAAAGTAGGTAAAGCTCCTGGCCCAGACGGCTTTACCTCAAACTTCTTTCATTATTTCTGGGAATCAATCAAATGGGAAGTATGGCAAGTAGTAGAAGAATCCCGCAGCATGAGGTGGATGTATCCCGGTCTAAATGCCACCTTCATAGCTCTAATTCCTAAATCGGAGGAGTCTAACAGGCCAGAAAAGTACAGACCAATAGCCTTATGCAATATTATATACAAGATTATCTCCAAAGTGGTGGCACTTCGGCTAAAGCCAATACTCCCTCACATTATATCTCCAGAACAGTCTGGGTATGTGGAAGGGCGTCAAATTCTGGATGGCATAATCCTTACCCATGAGATAATCCACTCCCTCAAGCAATCAAGGAAACCAGGTATGCTCCTCAAAATCGATCTCTCAAAAGCTTTCGACAGCATAAGTTGGGAATATATGCAAAAAGTTTTACATGCTTTTGGTTTTGATAATGCTTGGATAAGATGGGTCAGAAGTCTTATCTCCTCTGCTTTTTTCTCCATTCTTATAAATGGCATCCCAACCTCAACCTTCCAAGCCTCCAGAGGAATTAGACAAGGCGATCCCCTTTCCCCGTTTCTATTCATTATCATGGCGGAAGGACTGGGCAGATGCATTAAAAATGCTATTCTTACCCAAAATCTTAAAGGCATCACCCTCCACCAAGTCCCCACTGTTTCTCACCAGCAATTTGTCAATGACAACATGCTCTTTGGCTATCCCTCTATCCAAGAAGCCCGGACCTTAAACTCTCTGCTCCTACTTTTCTCGAAAGCCTCAGGCACCCTAATTAACTCAGTCAAATCCCAGATTTTCTTCTTCAATACGCACCCCACAACCCAACGAGCTATAGCTCGGATCCTCGGTTTCTCCATTGCCTCCTTACCTTCAAAATATCTAGGGGCGCCTCTCTTTGACTTGGCCAGGAAGCACTCATCATGGACCTCACTCCTGGAAAAACTAGAAGCCAAATTATCTCTTTGGACTCTCAGATCTTTAAACATAGCCAGTAGACTTATCCTCATCAAAGCAGTCATGCAATCAATGCCTTTATACCTATTCTCAATTCTTGCTGCCCCGAAATGGGTCCTCAAAGCAATCAAAAGATTACAGAGAAACTTCCTATGGGGCTGCTCTAGTACTCACAGGAAATGGGCACTTGTTAAATGGGAGAAGGCATGTCTTCCAAAAAAGGGAGGAGGAATAGGCCTCCGTGATCCGGAACACAGCAATAAAATAATGGGAGCCAAAATCTGGTGGAAATGGCTAACTTTTCCAGATGCACAATGGGCACAAATTTGGACAGCGAAATATGCCAATAACCTGCCATTGAAGGAACGAGCAAGAATGACAGAAATAAGCAAAGGTTCAGCTATATGGAATTCAGCGATTATCAACAAAGACCTCATACAACAACATTGTTTCTGGGAAATTAAAAGTGGAAGAGAAGCTCGTTTCTGGACAGACTCATGGCAACAGTTACCATGCATAAGTAACATTATCCAAGATATCCCTAATCAGAACCTCACTCAACAAGAAACGATCGATCAATTCTGGACAGCTAATAACACAATTGATCATCGCGAATGGAAGGAGGCCCGAGACATTTTACCTCACAGCACAGAGGAGGTTCAGAGAGCTTTAGCAGAGGAGCTAAAAAAGAGGACAATAATCAAGAAGGAAGGACCAGATTCGCTAAGATGGGGATATGCAGAGAAAGGCAATTTCACCTCAACGGAAGCCTACCACCTAATTATAAAAGGCAGCTACATTAAAGATCAATTATGGGAGCGAATCTGGCAACCTCCCATATGGCCGAAGATATCCACTTTCCTTTGGTTGTTGTCTCACAATCGAACTCTCACTTGGGACAATCTGAGGAAGAGGAAATTCGTAGGACCCTCAATTTGTCTTAACTGCAACTCAGAGGAGGAATCAACAGCCCATCTCATGCACCTTTGCCCCCTCAGTCGCAAAGTCTGGGAGAAAATATCCTTCCGCTGTCAAAAGGTGATCAGAAACCAGGGAGACATAAACAACATGTTACGATCATGGCCTCAGCAACCATATCAAAGCAATATTCTCAACACCCTCTGGCAGATCATTCCAGGCATAGTCATGTGGAATATATGGAAAGAAAGGAACCGGAAAGTTTTCAAAGATCAGAAGCTGAATCCGGAGCAAATCTGGACCATCATCAAGCAAAACATTCAGGAAACTCTCTCGATCAAAGATTGGTCCCAAGAGGATATGCCATCCAACAATAAAGAGCAGGCAATTTGGAACAATTGGCAACTCCAGATAAAGACTCCCAAGACTGCTCCAGGCATTTCATCAATGCAAAGGAAAAACTCGCTCACGCAATGGACTCCACCCCCCAAAAATACTTACCTTCTTAATTTCGATGGAGCGTCCAAGGGCAACCCAGGTTTAACTGGATATGGAGGAGTTATCAGAAATTCTCAAGGCATCCCACTTAAAATCTACTTTGGATCCATAGGGTGGAATACAAATAATGCAGCAGAGTTGGAAGGCCTGTGGCTCGGCCTTCAAATTGCTCATCATCATAGTTTCATGCCCCTCATTGTGGAAGGAGACTCGCAAATCATCATCAACATGGATTCAAAACTTCAGCATGGATCTACAGCACAGAAGGTCAGCAAAAGTTGGAGGATGGCTACAAGATTGGAATCTCTTCAGGCTTGGCTTCGGAACAATAAGGCCACTTCTTTTAAACACATCAGAAGGGAGGGGAACAAAGCTGCTAACTTCCTAGCAAACCTAGGAGCAGAGCTTGGCAAGGTTTACCAGGAAGGTTCCCCCCAGGTCATTGCTTCTGATTCAAAACGAGCTTTTTTCCAAGAAATCATAAACAGAGATATGCAGACTGAAACAACAAACATCCCGGATGCGGGTGACACCACGCATATGCCTGGACACGTGACCGGCACGCGGCACCCTTGGGACGGAAGCCTGGTGATCAATGCTGAGCATTAAATCCACCTTCAATGGCATTCAATGCCATTCTTTCTACCCAAGCTACCAAGCTTTATCGGGAAGTGCCGCCAGAATGTTTAAGAATTGTGATTTCAGGGTTATTCGCCTGTCTGAGCAGGCCGAGAATTCAGGCTCTGAATTGCAGAGGAATGTAGGTTTAAGGGTTGAGAGTAGGAGTGCTAGGGTAGTGCTTTTGAGTTTCAGAGGTTCGGCTCAGAGACTTAGCTGGCCTCCTTCTTTTTCTGAGAAATATCACTGGAGGTCTGTGTTTAAATTTGGCAGAGTTAACATGCCAATTCGGGGTCATGCTTCCCCACGCAGGGGAAAGAAACATGGGGGTCGGGATGTTCATAGCCAGTGCAGAGTTTCCCCACTGACAGTAGCTTCGCCCAGCTCCCCGGGCTATGAAGATTTAGACTCAGACACGGACAATTCGGTCCAGATGATAACTTTTCGTTACATCCGGCGCACTAATCGACCGATTGTCTCTGCTCTCATCACTGTTGTCTTTACAGAGGAAGAAGACATCGAGGGTAAGGGTAAAGGAATTCTAGACATGCCAGAGCAAAACTCCAACAAAAGCCCTCAGGATAGCAGTCATGAGGACAGCTCCTATCAGCCTTCCACTCAGAGCCATCCTGATGATGACAGTATTGGCATTCATGCCAAAGAACAGAATGAAGCCTTACGAGAAATTTGCGGCTTAATCAACATGGAAATTTCAAGCCCCAAGGCTAAGAATTTACCAGCAGAAGATAAGCCGCCTGAGAGCTTCTTTGGTGCTAGGCTTTACCCTGTTCTCCCTCCGGGTTATCTGCGTTTTGAGGATATTCCTTGCGGCGTGGAGGTCGATTTTCTGCTTGACCCTGAGCGTGAGGCAGAGGAGTGGGAAGCTGAGCAGAAGGCTGCTGAGCAGAAGGCCGAGGAAGACAAGATGGCAGAAGAAACTGGTAAAGGGTAAGGTTATGGCCTTCGAGTCTGGTTTTTTTTTGGTTTTTGCTCTTGGCGTGTTAACATGCAGTGGTCGTCTCGGCCCTGGTTTTTGGATGCGGGTGTATCTGCATCAGTTCTCCTTCCGCTATGCTGCCACCTTCGACCAGCATGCTCCTGGTTCTTGGACGTGTGTCGTCCGCCACCTTCGCTCTTTCGATGCCTCCTTCGCTCTGTTGGTTGCGGGACGCGTGTCCTCTCTCCCCGGTTCCACTTTGTTTATTTCTGTTGTGTCCAGTCAGCAAGTTCCTTGCATGGTCAGCAAGTCTTTGTATGTCCAGTCAGCAAGTTTTTTTATATGTCCAGTCAACATGTTTTTGTATGAACAAAAGCAGTGTTAGTTTTCGACATTTACAGGTCTTATTATCTTTTTCTATTGACTGTAAATGGTCTGTTAGATACAGAAAAATGTCAATGTTCTCACCAGTAATGGTCTGTATCTCTTGTCAGGGAGCTGTCCATGCGCTCTCAGAGGTTTTGACCTCTTGTACATACTCTTCTTTTTTATTTTAATACAAATAGTTTAGTCTTTTGCCTAGAAATAATAATAATAATAATAATAATAATTAAATAAATAAAAAATAAAAAAATAAAAAATAAAAAAATTAATCACATTGTTTCGAGATTTCAAAAGTAAACAAAAAAATGTATCATGTTGGTGTGTTGAAAAATTGTGTCGCCCCAGAAATTTCAGTGTGCTTTTTTTATAAATGCATTGGTTTGCTTGACTATCAAACACACCTTGTGTAGAGAAACTGAAAAGAAAAAAAAAAACTCGTGTTTTTTTTCTTTTTTAAAATTCAAAAATGGGCGACAATTGATTTTTGGAAATATAATTTCATAAAGTATTTTAAATAGTAAAAATTTATTCACCATTTCATTATTTCACCCAAAATCTCAAGTGAGTGATTTGCAAGAGAGACACGAGCATTGTGCAACAACAAAATACTTTGGATCAACAAAACTATGTAGAAGAAAAAAGTGCATCATAAAACTTTTAAATTTTAAATTTTGTTGTTTATTTTACTAATAATTGTTTTTACAATTTTGATTAGGGTTTAATTAAAAGAGAGGTCATTTGCAAGAGAGACATACTGAGAGCACTGTAGAGTTACAAAATATTTTGGATCAACCAAATATTAGAAGTTGAAAGGAATGGTGATTCACTCAAAACCTTAAATAGCAAAGGTCTTAAATTTTATTGTTAAAATATTTTACAATATCTTTTAGATTTATTCACAATTCAGAAAAATAAAATAAAAACCCTTGTATAATAACAAATTTACTATAGATTTTAATAGTAAATTTTTTTATGATCTGCTTTCCTATTTAAATTTAATTAAAAGTCAGACAAAAAACAAAAAAAATCAATATTTACCTTAAACCCTTGCTTCTTCTTGCAAAATTCCACCTTAGAGGTTAACTTCCTCTACCACTTCACAATTAGAGTATTTCAATTTAGGGATTTATATTTAATGGGTTTGTGTACTTATTACATATAGGGTGTTTGACATGTAAAATATAAGAATCAATTATTGAATTAGATCCAAACCCAATAAGTTGTCTCCTTTTTTATAAAAATGGCTATATGTTCCAATGTGCACCCTGTCTAATATGATGCCTCAGTGCTCCCTTCGTAATACAACGCAACAGAATATTATAACACTCTCTATTCTATCCAGTCTGTTAACATTGGTTTTGATGTAATATAACGCACCAGCGCGACTCTTTCAAATAACATCGTTAAATCATTTCGATGCATTTATCCTTACAAATTGCACCGTAATAATTTAAAATTATTTTGAAAAAATAATTTTCCATGATGGTGCACCTAAACAATTAAAACCTTGGTGTGTTTAATATTTTAAATGCACCGATATGTTTAATTAGACAAATGCATTGGTTGACAGAGCTTTTTTGGCTTAAAATTATTTGATTTATTTGTAAAATATATTTTATGACTTCTATATTGAATGCTACAGGTTGTATATCGATACAAATGTCTCCGAAGGTCTCAAGTAACAAAAATGTTGATCGAAACAATGATAGCACATTAAAAAAAGCAAAGAAGGCAAGTTCTTTATCAATTCTTTACAAAATTAATATATTTGAGCTATATTTAAGTTTAAATAATATATATTGGTTGGTGTATGTCATGCAGATCCACAAAATGAACAAAGTCAATATTAATATTATTTCTAATCTAAGTGCAAAAAAGCGTAAAAGCTTTGTAGAAAATTTGTAGAATGATAAATTAGGTGAATGAAAAAATATTATTCAATATGAGTTTTTGGTTTTTTTTCATTAATAATATACTTAAGAATATTAGATAACATGTTTCAAACAATCTATTAATTCATATATGTTTAATGTTATACAGAGAACGACAACAAAGGAAAAAAGCAATGTTCTTCTAAGAAAATAGAAATTATAGAACATGTAAATGACATGAATTGATCTTTAGCCCATCTGGAGTGATGTTGGAAGTTAATGGAAAGGAGAAAGGTTCTACATAACTATGATGGATTTAGTGGAATGAACGTATAGGTGATAACATACAACGAAGAGTCATCGAAATAATTGATTGACATTGGGTTAAATAAGGGTTGTGAGTATATGTTGGCATATTAAAAATTAATTGTGGAAATTGTAAGTATCTATGTTGTTTTACTTCTCTAACTTTATAATTAATAGAACAAAATAATCTTTCATATTAAATCTATGATTTATAATGGGGTTTAAAACATGTAGGAAACAAAGTATGGAACTATGCCACCAGAAAACTTGTTGCAACAAGGCATGATACTTGGTTTTCAAACCATGTGCATAGTTTATGAGTCACTTCCTGCTATGGTACATTTCTATTTGATTAAAAATTGATCTATATTATTTATTTCAATTTTCATTATTCTCACCAATGTAGATACACTTATTACACTTTATGGAAATGCAAGATCAAGAAGACGAAAACAACCGATGAAATCAACAAAACATTCTCCAAATAACCCAAGTCATGGAAGTAGCTCAAGTAGTGACAACAATTCCAGCAAAGAATCATGATCAATTAGGATATCAACGCAACCTGTTGTATTTTTTGAAATAATTGTCTGTGAAAATCAAACATTTTATTTAATGTAATGGACTTAGTGTCCCAATTGAAAGAAAAGGGGTTACCAATAACAACCCATTTTGTATTACAAAGAGCCTCTTGTTGATATATAATAAAATATATTTTGATTTATTCTATTGTGTTATCCAATATCGCTGTGAAACATTACACCACTGATTAAAAATGTGGATGATTAAATATTATACTAAAGAGATGCAAAATATCATAATATAAAAAATTAATCCAAACATCATATACAAATGCACTAATCAAATTTTAATTTATACTAATATTTTTATAAGATATATGTTAATTTTTTGAAGAATAACAGATTTAAAAAATTACAATAATTGCACTGTCACATGTCGATCTTTCCAAAAAAATAGAAAATATCTTTCAAAAAACTAGTGCATCTATAACTTAAAAAAGCATTGGTGTGTTATGTTATATAAAAGCACCATGACGACATATTTTTGCATGCCCGATTCCTTTTAAGAAAAAGAGAGCACCAGTGCATTTATCACTTGAAGCATTGAACCTATTTGAGATTAACGCCCTGATGCATTGTAATTCTTAACACATTAGTGATTTCATATAACTAACTCCTGAGTCCTACAAAACATTATTTCCAAACCGATGCTTTATGAAAAGTAATAGCCCAGCCCCACGGGGTAGGCGAGTTGGTACTCACATGGCGATGAAGTTCGTTTGCACGATGGGCTCTGTAATGAAGGTCACGAGTTCAAATCCCCCGGACTAACCCAGAGCTGTGGAGAGGGGCAGGCGTAATCTCCCAGGGGTTATAGTGGCGATGGCCAGAATTGACCCCATGTTACACGAGTTGTGAGGCTATCCCAGTTGCCGATTCCCCTGTCAACAAAAAAAGCCCCATGGGGTAGGCGAGTTGGTAATCACATGGCGGTGAAGTTCGTTTGCACGATGGGCTCCATACTGAAGGTCACGATTTCAAATCCCCCGAACTAACCCAGAGCTATGCAGAGGGGCTGGTGCAGTCTCCCAAGGGTTATAGTGGCAGCGACCAGAATCGACCCCGTGTTACGCGAGTTGCGACGTTGTCCCAGTTGCCAATTCCCCTGTTAGCAAAAAAGAAAAGTAATAGCCCTAGTCCTTTTGAATAACTAATGGGGTCCTTTGTGCTAATGATACACATCGGAACTGCAATTTAAAAAAAAATCACAAGCACAACAATTATTTTTTGTGTGCCCCGGTATGATTCCTTAGAGGAACCCCTCAAGGATTTTTGTTTCGTAGCACTGGTACAATATAGATTACGCACCAGTGTTATTTTCATTCAACGCCTTAGTGATTTTACTTATGTATGTTGCCCAATGATTTTATTTACATAGCTCACCAATGCTACTTATTCCATTAAGCACACCGAAAAAAAAAACACCCACTAGGATCTCCATCCGCCTAGATTTTTTCAGTTGTAATGAAGTTCCATTAAAACCTTCAATACCCAAATGAATGTTTTAGCAAAAAAAAAATTTACAATTATTGCTAGTGTTATATCACTAAAATTCTTTGTTATAACCTCCACTAAAGTTATTTTTCTTGTATTGTTCTCTCTCCCCTTTTCCCTATCCATTTCTCTCTCTCTCTATGTTTCCCTGTTTCTATCTCTCTACCTCTCCCCCTTTCCCTATCCTCTTTCTTCTCTCTCTCTCTCTCTTCTTTTCCTCATATCTCTCTCTCTCTCTCTACCCTTCACCTCCATCTCTATCCTTTCATTGTTCCTCCATCTCTCTCTTCATATCTATATGTCTCTCCTAAATTTTCCCTCTCCCTCCCCGATCTCCTTGCATATTTCTCCCCCCTCTCTCTCTCTCTTTCCCTAACCCTTCCTCTCTCTCTACCCCTGCCGCTATCGCTTTCTACCTTTCCCCCTCTCTTTATACCTCTTTCTATATCTCTTTCCCTTTCATTACTCCTCATTATCTCTCTTCCTTTCCCAATTACACTCTCCCTATCCCTCTATGAAACTCTTTCTCTCTCTCTAACACCCTATTTTTTTTCCTTTTATATCGCTTTATCTCACCTTATCTCTCCCTCTCTCTCCCTCCTTTTCTCTCTCCTTATCTCTCCATCCTTTTCTCTCTCTCCTTATGTCTCCATCACATATCCCTCTCTCTCTTCCTCTCTAAGCCCCCCTTTCTTTGTCTCTCTCTCTCCATAACCACCCCCTCTATCTCTCTATGTTTACTTCATCTCCCTATCCCCTTCTTCCTCTTTCCTTATCCCTTTCTCTCCTTATCTCTCTCTCCATTTCCCTATTCGCCCATACCTCTCTCTCCCCCCATGTCTCTCTTTCTCTCTCTCTCTCTTCCCATGTATGTATCACTTTATATCTCTCTCTCCTCTATTTACATAATCCCTCTCTATATATACCCCTTTCCTTATCCCTTTCTATCTATCCCCCTCTTCTTATCCCTCATTTTATCTCTTTCTCCCTTTCCCTATCCCCCATCTTCCTTTCCCCATTATTGATTCTATCTCTCCCTATGTCTTTTTTTCATCCTCACCTATCCCCCCTGCCTCCCCCGCTCTCCCTCCTTTTCTCTCTCTCTGATTATCTATCCCTCCTTCTTTCTCTCTTTCCTTACGTTTCCCTCATATATCCCCCTCTCTCTTCCTCTCTAAGTAGCCCCCCCCCCTCTCTCTCTCTATGTTTCCTTCGTCTCCCTATCCCCCTTATCCCTCTTTCCTTATCCCTTTCTATCCTTATCTCTCCTTATGTCCCCCTCTTTCTGTCTCTCTCTACCTTCCCCTATTCCCCCATACTTCTCTCTCCCCCCCATCTCTCTATTTCTCTCTCTCTCTGCCCATGTATGTCTCACTTCTATATATCTCTCTCCTCTCTTTGCCTAAGCCCTATCTATATATATGCCTTTCCTTATCCCTTTCTATCTCTCTCCCTCTTCCTATCCATTATTTTATCTCTTTCTTCCTTTCCTTACCCCCCTCTTCCTTTCCCCATCATTGATTCTATCTCTCCCTCTCTCTCTTTTTCACCCCAACCTATCTCCCACCCTCATATATCCCCCTTCTCTCTCCCATCCCCACATGTTTTTAATGTATGTCCCTTCCTTCATCTCCCTCATTTTCTCTCTCTCCTTATCTATCCCTGCTTATCTCTCTCTCCTTATGTATCCATCATATATCCCTCTTTCTCTCCCTCTCTAAGCTCCCCTCTCTTTGTCTCTCTCTCCCTCTCTAAGACCCCCTCTCTTTGTCTCTCTCTCCCCAACACCCCTCTCCCATTCTCTCTCTATCCCTCCCCCTTCTCTCTCTTTCCTTATCCCTTTCTCTCATTCTCTCTCCTTATGTCCACCTCTTTCTATCTCTCTCTCCCCCCATATCTCTCTTTCTCTGCCCATGTATGTCTCACTTCTATATATCTCTCTCCTCTCTTTACCTAAGCCCTCTATGTATATACCCATTCCCTTATCCCTTTCTATCTCTCCCCCTCTTCCTCTCCCTCATTTTATATCTTTCTCCCTTCCCCATCTCCCCTCTTCCTTTCCTCATCATTGATTTTATATATCTCTCTCTCTTTCTTTCACCCCCACCTATGTCCCCCCTTTGCATATCCCTTTTCTCTCTCCCCTCCCTTGCCCCAGCCCCCCCTCCTCCTGCCTCTCTCTCTCTTGCTAAGACCCCTTCCCTTTTATACCCCTTTCCCTATCCCTTTCTATCTCCCCCCATCTCACGATTCATCTTTTTATCTCTGTCTCTCTTTTCTTATTCCCCACCCACTCTCTCATATACTCTCTATCTTTCTCTCTCGATATGTGTGTGTGTGTGTCCCTATTTATACCTCTCTCTCATTCCCTAAGCCCGCTCTCTATCTACCTCTTTCCTTCTTGCTTTTTATCTCTCCCCCCTTCTTGAAAAGATATGAATTACCTCTAAAGTTAGAAGACCTCTAAATCCTCTGAAGTTAGATGACCTCTAAAGCTAGGGACCTTGAGAAGGGGTGTGTGTACATTTTGGCTATGTTGGAAAAGAAGAAATCACCATGGTTTAGTTGGGGAAATAATGAAAACTACATCCCCCTTTTTTTATTTTCTGCACAAAGGACCACACACATGTTATTTTCTTAAGAAAACGTGCACATTATTTTTTGAATAACATGTGCCCATTCCAAGGCCATTTAAAAAAGCAAACATGGAGTTAGGAAAAGCTCAAAACTAGAAAAAAAAGGAAAGTGTTCACATTTCTAAGAACATGTGTGCATTCTTGAAATTTTCACGCTCGCATGCTCATGTTGCACCAAAATGAGGTGACATCTCCATGTGATCACCAATATCTAACAAATGTTGAACCTCATTCCACCCTAACTTAATGGAGATGAGGGATGGGGTGTCACAAATTCACTCTTTCGCATACAACCCCTACTTTAGGAAAAATGAAGGTGGAATGCATTTGTAACAATTAAAAGTGAAGGAATAAGGGTGATTAAGATTGAAATAATACATTTGTAACTCATGATTATGAGGACCATAATAATATGTGGAGGACTGCATGACGATATTGGTGGGGATGAAAAATTGCATTTTTAACTTAAAGACTTCTTCATCATAGAGTTGAAATTGTGTTCCCCAATCCTTAAATACATATCTACACCCCAAACTCTTAAATTCACTCAATTATCACCTATGAGAAGCATTAAGGGTACCTTTAGAGGATAAACTTTTGTTACAAAAGCTACCTTCATCCATACTCCATCAATATTACGACAAGATTAGGAAGAGATAAATATTTCTTTATATTTTTGTAAATTTCATCAATGTATTTCTATTGATAGAAAAAAAATATTACATATGATATTACATTAGGAGCCCTTCATTCCATTGTCTAACTTAGAGGATCATGAGAGTCCACTAATATTACCATAAATATAGTAGGAACTACCAATAGCAAAACCTTGCAAAAAGAGACTACCTTACTGATTAGCACGAGGACTGTGAACTATATACATGAAAAAAGACAGAGTAATGGTTGTATATGAGACTAACAACAACTTCTAGTAAAATTGATAAAATAAACTAAGCTTAATAGACAAAAGAGGTTCCTTCCAACAACAAAGACTAAAACCAATTGCTTGATGGACATATTAATCCAAAATGATGACTAGTGATTAAGGAAAAGAGTTTGCATTGATAGTGTTCAAAGGAGAAAGGTTAATGACTATCGCCTCTTCTTGATTACCATTTGAATCAGTGTCTGAGTATGAGACCACAATACATTCCACACGACTCAATCTTACCGCTATATCATCCATATTATACCTTATGTCCCTCAAGATTATCTTAATATCCTTTCGCCTACAAACAGTTTGTAATTGTCCACCTACTCATCACAGATTACCATGTTTAGCAATATTTCCGTTTGAGATAAATATTTATTAAAATACACTTTTTTCCATTCATACCACCAATGTACTCCATTTTCATTTTATATGAAATCGAATCGCTCAATTCTAGACCTTTATTTATTTTGTAGGCATGAATAATATTTATTTCCACCCTATTACTTTTTAATATGAAATAGATGTGTCTTGATGTAATTGGATGAGAAATTGGTTGAGTGAATACTTAAATATACGTCTAGCATTAGCCGTCTCTCATTACGATGGTTGAGTCTTCTCAATATCAAGTTCTCTGCCAACAAAATCGAGAGATACAAAGAGTTGTATATTGATTTCAAATGGGTGTTGGTTTACTTGGCTGCCTAACTATCTATGTGATAGTTCAATTGTAATTCCTATAACTCCTTCGTTGTAATGAAATTATCACGTTAATATTATTATGTTTTTGCTTGATTGTAAGTTTTTAGATTCGTAGGTTTTTAATATTTTTATTTTTTAATTGGTGATTCATATATATTTTTTAAATAAAAATATGGATTTATACTTTGTTAAAATGTTACAATCTATTATAATGAATTTCATTATTATTTAAAAGTAAATCATTTTAAATGATTTTTTTTGTAAATAAGATATTATGTATCACTGAAAAATCTGAAAATTACAAATTTTGGGCTGTTCTAGGGAGAGCACTCGATAAAAGGACTAATCTGAATGGAAAATGGCATCAACCCATAGTACTCATCCACCCATATTATTCATTGACCCATGGAATTTACCCATGGTATTGTAAATGGCATCCGCCCATAGTATTGTAAAATCCACCCATGGTATTCATTCACCCATGGAATTGACCCATGGTATTGTAACTGAAAAATACTATAAGTATCAAGTCACATTTTGTAAAAGGACAGATTGTCTGCCACAATGTAGCCTTTACAGTTCAGAGGCATGTAGCCGCTACATCTCTTCTCAGAGATAAGCTACCATCGCCCTAGCTGGTTTATTTCCATTACTATTGTAATAAAAAGTTTCTTTGTGGTTTTGTTTATTGGGCATTCTCCTATTTTTCCTGATTTGAAATCAGCTATTTTATCAAAATTTTTGTGATGGTGGAATTGTTGCAGCGTGAATCTGAAAGCTTAGAGTGTCCAAATAAGGATTTCCAACTCATGGGAAGATGCAAAATGATCTTTCTGCTTCCAAAAATAGGTTATAATAAATATTTTGAGTTATATTGGTCGAGTTATGCCCATTTTAATTCTAGAGCAGCATTTGGAGTGGCTTCCCATTGGAGACGTGCCCTCCCACCCCACTTTAGTAGGCACCTGCTTCACATTCATCAGTTTCAGCATAACAACATTCGGCTTGGGTTATTTGGAGACGTGCCCTCCCACCCCAAGTGTTAGGGTCCCACCCTAACCCCCTTATTTATGTAGCGGGATCACGTCATAATAAAGAGTCAATAAAGCCCATATTAATAATTGTAAGTGGTTAACCCACTATTAATGACGGGACCACAGGTAGTTGCAAATGGGCCTAGTATTAGATAGATGGTATTAATAAAACCCATGGTATTGATCCATGGTATTACATGTATGAGTCATATATAAATGATAGAGACTCCCTACGAAGAGCATCATGTCTTATTTTTGAATCGAGCTTTGCTCTATTGGAGGTTGCCCCCTCGAAGAGGCCAGTGAACATTGCTTTCTGAATAATAAAATATTTTCCGTTGACTCTCACTATTCTATGTTCTGGGTATTTTTCTTCACATATTCTGTATTTTGATATCTTTGCAGGTTAAAAGCATAACAAGTGGTATCAGAGCACTTTCCAGGGCCGGTGAGATCTCCATTTCTTAGCAATTTTTTTTTTTTTTGGCTAGAGACATGTTCCGGCGTCTTTAAACCACGGGCTCTATCATTGAGCGCATAAACCTGCGGATTTGGGGAGGCATGCATGCAGGAAATACAAGAGGTGGTCACGCTTGTTGGACTCCCTTGTAACCCTTGTGGGTACCCCTTCGAGTAGTAGCGCATTAGACAGAACCACGTACGGATTGTCTTCCACGTACCTTTTGGGTATATCGGAAGCCCCCTAGCTTCTCTGCAACCTAGCCATAGATAAACCAACGGCCGTCTTGCTGCTACAGTACACTGAGAACAACACTCGGAGAGATTACTCGCTCATACGATAGGGTAGTCGGGTTGTATAGCTAAGGGTACGGTTGATCCTCCTTAGTTAGAGCCCTGAAACATTGGGCCGAGTACTACTGTCAGACCCTTATGTATATTGTGATCTGTAGCACCTGACACTCCTCGAGACTATAGTTCCCTTTTCTATCTTGGGATCATGCATAATATCTGCCAGATCAGATCTCGCAAGGGGGTTTGCAGCAGTAGCAGACGTCAGTCTCATAGTTCCGAGTTAGCAGACCAGCCAGTCTGATCTATCAGATCCAGCAAATCCGCAGCAGCACTCTGTTCCGCTAATCAGAGCTATCTGATCCGCCATTCAGATCTCTCAAATCCACCAAATCCAAGTAGTTTTGTGGGGTTCCTATATCGGGGTGTGATTTTCACAGGACTTTTGACAGCATTGACATTTTGAGGATTTGGCTACTGCAGTATTCCTAAGGAAGGAGTAAAACTCCGTTTAGAGTTTTCAAAAAAAAAAAGTTTGTGACCCCCGGGGCGCTTATTGGTGATCTAGCCCATCGAAATCAGGACGACGAGCTGAGCACGGTGGTACCATTCAATTCTTAGTGAAAAAAATTCGGGCGATCTCAAATTTCAAGAAGATCAGGTCGGTGCATGGTAGCAACTAGAGCTCAAGCTATGGCCAATGAAAGGATGGACAAACCTGAATAATCCTTGCAATCCCTCCAACTTTAGCTTGACGTAATAACTAACAAAATCTCTAAGGGCAAGGAGGAAGCCCGCAAGGAGGCATATATTGGCAATGGACAAAGCGAGGGTGAGTCTAGCCACTCTCCTCACCTCTGGGGCACCCACCAACAATCCCGTCTGCGACCTCCCAAGTTGGATATGCATAAATTTGATGGTTCTCACCCGACAGCATGGATAGCACAAATGGAGTAGTATTTCTATCTGAATAACATCTTAGATAATGAGACTCAGCTTATGCTGGGGAGCATGCACTTGCACAATGAAAGGTGGCAATGGTGGGAATGGCATCAATGTTGCAGTGGAAGTTTTTTGAATTGGACCGCCTTCAAAAAAGCTTCTACAAATCACTTTGACCAGGAATCTTCTTTTTCGGGTCGTCGTACTAAGCTCCGACAGACTAGCACAGTGGATGAATATGTTATAGCCTTTGAAGCCTTGGCCTTCCACACTAGGGGTCTCTCAGATGTGTTCTACATGGAATGTTTTATCAGCGATCTTAAAGAGGCCATAAAAGCCCACGTCCTACTACACCACCCTCCCACATGGATGGAGGCTTGCAAGGTGGCTCGTAACATGGAACGTGCGTTAGCAGCCCAGTACATTTGCCCAAATTTCACCTCCAAGGGTCGCCCCCACAGGCTCACAGCACGACTCAAACACTTAGGGTTCAAAAGGTGTCACCTGCAGAAATGGCCGAAAGAAGAAAGCAGGGATTATGTTACTACTGTGATGAAAAATACTCCCCAGGTGACAAATATAAGGAGCCCAAATTTTTTCAAATTGATGCCACTGATTAAAGCTAATCGGAGGAAGATCCACCACTTGAGGAACCTAAGGCAGTAGAAGAGAACAACCGAAAGGACAATATCCCTGATGAACTAGTTATTTCACTGCATGCTTTGGCGGGGATTTCTTCACCTCAAACTCTCAAAATCAGAGGTTTTATTAAACATCGCCCAGTAGTAGTATTGATTGATAGTGGAAGTACACATAATTTCATCCGTCAAAAAGTCACGGAAGCAGTGCATTGTTTTGTACAAGTAGTTTCTAACTTCCAAGTCCAAATTGTGGATGGGGGCACAATGAAATGTGAAGGCCGCTGTGAAAATGTCAAACTTCAAATGGGGGATTATCAGTTGAAGACCCACATGTTTGCAATACACATGGGAGGGTGCGACATTATCCTCAGTTTTGAATGGCTTCGCACTCTTGTGCCAATCACAATGAATTTCCAGGAGTTATATATGAGTTTTAAGCAGAACAACTCCACACATACCCTCTGTGGACTCCAGGCAGGAGCTCCCTCTATCATCAGCTCCCATAGGATGGAAAAATTGATCAAAAAAGGGTCATCATGGAGTTATAGCTCAATTTAATGCCATCCAGGCAGTCAAAACCAAGTCTCTGCCGATTCATCCTGAGATGCAACAAATTTTAAATAACCATCTGCCGGTCTTTGACAAGCCTCATGAGCTTCCACATTCGAGAGGGGAACATGATCATAGCATCACCTTGGTGCCTGGGGCCCAACCCCTAAATGTGCGCACATACAAATATCTGTTCACCCAAAAAAATGAAATAGAAAAAATAATCAAGGAACTTTTGGAAGCAAGTGTCATTCGTCCCAGCATTAGTCCTTCTTCATCACCAATGGTCATGGTACTCAAGAAAGATGGGGAATGGTGGATGTGTCTAGACTTCAGGGCACTCAATAAGTTGACAGTCAAAGATAAATTTCCCATCCCGGTGGTTGATGATTTGCTGGATGAACTCAATGGGGCTCAATTCTTCACTAAGTTGGATCTTCGCTCAGGCTACCACCAAATTCGCATGAAGGAAGTCAACATTCCAGAGACTGCTTTCCGAACTCATGAAGGCCATTATGGGTTCTTGGTCATGCCATTCAGTCTTTGTAATGCCCCATCTACTTTTCAGAGCCTTATGAACCATCTTCTCAAACCATATCTCAAGAAATTTGTTCTTGTCTTCTTCGATGACACACTCATCTATAGTTGCACTTGGGCCGCACATCTTCAGCATGTAGATCTACTCTTGCAACTGCTTCACAAGCATCAATTATTTGTTAAGATGTCCAAGTGTTCATTTGGCATGGAAGAAGTTGAGTATTTGGGCCACATTGTGGGGCGTGCAAGTGTCAAGGTGGACCCCAAAAAGATCTAGGCAATGCAGGATTGGCCTCAACCTAATACCTTGAAGAGCCTGAGAGGATTTTTGGGTCTCACAGGCTATTATCGCAAATTCGTCCGCAATTACGGTCGCATAGCGAAGCCCCTCACGCAACTCCTGAAGAAAAATTCATTCTTCTGGAATGAGGATGCACAACAGGCATTTACAACTCTAAAAAATGCCATGTATTCCACTCCAGTCTTAGCACTACCGGATTTCACTAAATCTTTTGTCATTGAATGTGATGCTTCGGGTACAGGTATTGGGGCAGTATTAATTCAGGAAGGTCAACGATTGGCCTTCACAAGCCAACAACTAAGTGGGAAGAATCTGGGTCAATCTACCTATGAGAAGGAAATGATGGCCATCTTACATGCAGTAGAGACCTGGCGTCCTTACTTACTAGGGCGACGTTTCCAAATCCGCATAGACCATCACAGTCTTAAATATTTTTTGGAGCAATGCCTATCCTCCCGAAAACAAAATAAATGGCTCGCCAAAATGTTGGGATATGATTATGAGATCGTTTACAAAAAAGGGCAAGAAAATAGTGTAGCAGTTGCATTATCTCGCCAATTTGAGGAAGAAAGTACCCTGCTAGAAATTTCCCTTCCCATTCCAAAATGGATTGAAGAGGCTCGCAGGGAATGGTTTTCACATCCCGGGCTCTCCCAACTCATTTCTCAATTGCAGGCGGATCCAAATCCCACCAACGGCTACTTGTGGCAGAATGAGATTCTTCGCCACAGGGACAGAGTCGTAATATCACCAACATCTAGCCTCAAAAGTCGCATTTTGGTAGAATTGCACTCATCCCCCCTTGCAGGACATTCAGGCTTTCAGAAGACGTATGCTTGCACCAGAAGATCATTTTTTTGGACAGGCATGAAAAAGGACATCCTTACTTTTGTAGCAGAATGTGATGTCTGTCAATGCCACAAAGGGGAGACCGTCAAAGCACCAGGCACATTACAACCATTGCCCATCCTGGCGTCAATATGGACGGAGGTTTCTATGGATTTCATTACAAGTCTTCCAAAGTCCAGAAACAAGTCAGTCATCATGGTGGTTGTGGATAGACTTTCGAAGTATGCTCATTTCTGTGCCCTACCCCATCTGTTTACACCGACTTTGGTCGCTCAATCTTTTATGGATCAGATCTTCAAATTACATGGCATGCCCACTTCTATTGTGTCTGATTGTGACCCGATCTTCACCAGTAATTTTTGGCAGGAACTCTTCAGGCTACAAGGCACCCAACTAAAACTCAGCACTTCCTATCATCCACAAACAGATGGTCAAACTGAAGCCTTCAACAAATGTCTGGAAACCTACCTTAGGTGTTTCACTTCAGAAAAGAAACATCTTTGGGTTCAGTGGTTACCTTTGGCTGAATGGTGGTATAACACCAACTATCACGCCACCACCAAAATGACTCCCTATGAAGCAGTATATGGTCAACTCCCTCCTTCCCCTACTTCTTATATCAAAGGATGCTCAAAGGTACAAGCAGTGGATCAACTCCTACAAAACCGTTCAACCATGCTCGCCCATCTGAGAGAGAATCTTGATCAAGCTCAAAACCGCATGAAGCAACAGGTAGACCAACATCGTTCAGAGCGCCAATTTCAAGAAGGGGATCAGTTATTTTTG
The DNA here is from genome assembly GCA_000404065.3 of Pinus taeda. NCBI lineage: Eukaryota > Viridiplantae > Streptophyta > Pinopsida > Pinales > Pinaceae > Pinus > Pinus taeda. Next base: position 78,443 of record APFE031274867.1, on the reverse strand, counting down.
AGGCTGCAACCATATAAGCAAACATCACTCAAAGACAAGGGTTTTCAGAAACTATCTCCAAAAATCTACGGACCATATCAAGTACTTCAGCGCATTGGAGAAGTAGCATACAAGTTGGCTTTGCCACCTACTGCAAAAAATTCCATCCAGTTTTCCATGTCTCATGCCTCAAGAAAGTGATTGGGAACAATTGCAGAATTCAAACCAGTCTACCTGAATTGGACGAGGAAGGGTCAATCTGGCTCCAACCTGAACAGGTCCTGGACACACGAGAACGGCCCCTGCTTGGCCGAGTGATTAAAGAATTCCTCGTCAAGTGGAAAGACACCTCTCTGGAAGATGCAACTTGGGAACCAGCTACTATTCTTTAGCGGTTTCCGCAGCTTCAGAATTGAGGACAAGGCTATTCTTAAGGGGGAGGGCATGTTAGGGTCCCACCCTAACCCCCTTATTTATGTAGTGGGATCACGTCATAATAAAGAGTCAATAAAGCCCATATTAATAATTGTAAGTGGTTAACCGCTATTAATGACGGGACCACAGTTATTGCAAATGGGCCTGTATTAGATAGATGGTATTAATAAAACCCATGGTATGATCCATGTATTACATGTATGAGTCATATATAAAGGATAGAGACTCCCTGCGAGGAGCATCATGTCTTATTTTTGAATCGAGCTCTGCTCTATTGGAGGTTTCCCCCTCGAAGAGTCCAATGAACATTGCTTTCTGAATAATAAAATATTTGCTGTTGACTCTCACTATTCTATGTTCTTGGTATTTTTCTTCGCATATTCTGTATTTGGGCATCTTTTGCAGGTTAAAAGCATAACACCAGGCTATGTAGGCACCTGCTACTTCATCAATAACCAACATCACGATTATGGGTCAACCACATAAAATCCTTGTCGTCGAAGTCCATTTGCTAGGCCGCACACTATCAGAATCATAGTTGGTCACAAGCATTACAGGGTATCTCTATCCTCAGATCTTCATTTATCAGGGTTTTGGGTTAACCACATAAAACCCTTATCTTCAGTGGCTCTTCATATTCACCAAAGGCTTCGCAGGAGGGAACTTTACGCAATGGGGACCATTGCTTCTTAACAAGGGAGGAATGATCCGAATGGAAAATGGAATCAACCCATGGTACTCATCCACCCATATTATTCATCGACCCATGGAATTTACCCATGGTATTGTAAATGGCATCCGCCC